>WTSP01026308.1:0-85000 GCA_025331215.1 Actenoides lindsayi
CATGTAGATGTGGTGCTGAGGGACATGGTTTAGTGGTGACCTGGCAGTGCTGGGTTAACGGTTGGACTTGATGATCTGGAAGGTCTCTTCCAACCAAAACAATTCTATGATTCTATATCATGTTGGTTTGAAAATCTGTCTTGAGGACTTAATTCCAGATGAACCTAGTGCTAGGATGGGTGGTCCGTATCAGTGCTGTACATCATGGCAATCACAGTAAATGCATTTTTAATACATAATGAACATAATGTTACAGTTAAATCAAAGCAGCCATAGCCTTGTTCCCACATGTTTTAAAAGCTGGTAGTAAAAAAAAAAAAGGGGGGGAGCAAAAAAAAAAGATTGGTCTGATTTTAAAACCAGAAGTCACAGGAGGACAAAGACTGCTACCTGCTGGCTGCTTTATTTCTGTACTTTACATCCATTTGGTACTTCTGACTCATAGGATAATCTAGATTATAGATTAGTAGGGAAATGCCAGGGCTGCTTTGTCACTTAGTTATGACTTGGGTGTGCCCTCTCTGGGGCTGGAGCATCTCACCTTCATCCCAGGCCAGTCCTTCAGGTGATGATGTAGGCTGCAGAAAATCTCCTTTAGGTAGTGTCTTATCACCTGTTAATGTGGGAGGGGAGACCAACCCCACCTGGCTTCAACCTCCTTTCAGGTTGTTGAGAGTGAGGAGATCTCCCCTGAGCCTCCTTTTCTCCAGGCTCAACAACCCCAGGTCACTCAGCTGCTCCTCACAAGGCTTGTGCTCTAGACCTTTCCCAGCTTCATTGCCCTTCTCTGGACATGCTCCAGCCCCTCATTGCCCTTTTTGGAGTGAGGGGATGCTTCAATTGAATTATGGATTGCTTTCTGCAGTCCCACTGACACCAAGCTTTCCATTAGTGGTATTTGGTGAGAAGATCTGTGCTGCAAAGCAGCTGCCTTCTGGCCCTGTGAATTAACGCAGTCCTGAATAAGCACACGAGGACATGAGGAGGACAGGGGATGCTCCGTATGCTCAAACTGCTGGTCATAATTGTAGGGAATAACTTCTTGTTAACATGTCTGCTGTTTTGTGGAGAAAAGATGCTGTGGAATGTCAGTGATAGGGAGTACTGAGGTATCTGAGTTGCTGTTGTATTTATTTTTAAACTGCTCGTCTACTGCGAGGCGTCTTATGCGCGATTCATTTTTACGGATTACAGAGGGGAAGCTTTGATTTATTGTCAATCGTCAACTTAATTCTAGACTGTGTCTTGCTAGCTTGGGGAAAATGAGTGCCAATTCATTAGCTCCTGCAGATTGCTTTCTCTTAATAGTTCCGTGAAACTTGCTGCTGTAGCTTTCCCAAGTAGACAAGATGTGCTTAAGGTGTCACACACTCTTGCTGAGCTTGGACGTGTCTGTCAGAATGAGCCAAACAATGTCATTAAAACTTGGAAGCGGCTTTGAAGCAACAAGAAAACAATTTCTTTATATGCTCTCTGGCAAGTCCAGGAGCCAACAGGAGTGTGGGCAGTGATGTCTGCTCCCTGTGGTCCGGCCTTGGTTTTGGTCCTCCCACTTCTTCTGGTAGCCAAGAGGTTTCTCAGGGAAGGGTCTGCAAAAACCCTGTTTAGATGTTACACCTCTTTGGAGACAGCATGGCCTTTTCCTGCAAGAGGTGAGTGAAGCTGTGACACTTGACAGGAGCCGTATCCGTGCCTGATACTTGCAGGTCATTGCTGGTACATTCTTTGTAGTCCTGTGTAGCTGTTGGCCTGTGTGAATGTTTCCAAGTGCTTGTTGGACCTGTTTGGTGGTGGCCTGCCCAGTCCTCCTCTGTTTCCTAGTCTCTGAGTTCCCTCAGTTTCCCCAGCTTACTCTGTTTCCATTCTGTATTGATCATTTCCTTGGGGAAAGGTGAGTATTTTGGGGCACCCTGGACTAAAAAGCAGCTGTGACATACTTAACCAGTACCAAACGTTTTCATCTTTACAATAAGGATTAAAAAAAGTAAAATAGGCTTCCTATCTGATTGCAGCATGCTGTCATGAAAACAGGTTAGACCCACACCAGTCTAGCTCTTCCATCCCAGTGTTAACCTCCCTGGTTAAACCAAACTCCTGACACATGAAAGACTCTTTGCAAGATTCACCACACTCTGCAGAAGTTCAAATATCTGAACTTTTAAACATGCCTTGAAAGGTTTTTCTGTTGGTGTTTGGTTTGGGGTTTTTTGGTGGTTGTTGTTGTTGGGTTTTTGTTCTGTTTTTTTTTTGTTTTTATGTCTGCAATAAGCCACAAACAAGTTGTTGAAGCTCAGGCAGAAGGAGCAGCTGTGTCCCTGCAGCCTCTGCATGCAGGATGGTGTCAGGAGAGGAGCTGTGAAGGATGGAGCTGAAGTCTTGAGGCTTGCTCAGACCCTATGGCTTGGGTTTTAAAGAGTTTGGGTTTTGTGCCTGGACTTGATGAGCAGCTGAGCACAAGCTGGCCTGTGGATTGTTATGAGTCTTGGGTGATTATTGGTTATTTTGAGTGGAGTTTGTAAAATATGTTTATAATATAACATGATCTTCTGTGACAAGCGCTCACCTGGTCTGGTGGGGAGGCAGAGGACTCCCTAGGCTAGTACAGATCCCTGAAGTTATGCAATGCATTCAAATGGGATATTTAAGACCTAGAAGGAAACTAGAGATGCTGAACTTGCCTTCTGGTTTGTTGATGGGGACTTACTTCAGTGTTCTCTCCTAAATACATCTGCTGGAGAGGTCTTCAGGAAAGGGATGTGAGTGAGAGGGATAGGTAACATGGCAGTGATCTCCTGAACCAGGAGGATGAATAGATGTGGGTGATTTTTCTGTAAAAATACATCTTTCCTAGGCAAAAAACCATCTTTGAACCCGTAATGCTCAATATGAGACCCCAGGAATCTAGCCAAGGAGGAGCGAGCAACAGGAACATTTACATGCATGCTGATGTGACAGTTGTCAGAAGAAACAAATTCTTAGGGCTTCCAATAGAGGTGATGTGTTGGTGTGGCCGCTCAGTTGTGTTACCCGTCCGCATCTCACAGAGAGACCGACCTGCTGGTTGGAGGGAAATAGATGAGATCAAAGGAGTTCCTCGAGCAAAACATTTCTGGGCTTTAAGAAAAAACTGCAAGTGGTGCCCCCTGAGAAATCTCAGGCAGCTCATTGTTTGCTTGCAGAATACATTTTAAATTCATGGGAAAATACTCCTGCAAAAATCAGGAGCGGGGTTACAGCTCTGGAGGGGAAAACTTGGTCCAGCATCTTTTCCTCCCATAATAAGGCATGTTGTGGGGATAGCATGGCTAGCAGGCTCTTCTTCAGGCTTCGTAATTAGCCCTTTTGCTCATCTACTTGCAAGAAAAAGAGTCCATGTTATATATCAAGCAACGGTAAAAGAAAAGCGGATGATGAGTAAATGTTACCCAAATAATGTGAAAGATCTGACAAAGATATAAAGTCTGGAAGGAGTTGAAAAGGTTTTTCTCTCAGAGGAAAACTGCTGGCATCCCAGGGGAAATCACAGTGCTTTCTAATTGATCTCAACTGCGCTCTTGGCAGAATGTCATCCTTCTTCTGGAAGCTCGTTTGTTAAATATTTTTTAAACCTGCAATGTATAATCTGCTGCCCATGGCCTTTAATTATTTTTTTTTTTTACAAGATAGCATGAAGAGCTTAGTAATTGTTTAGATATTTGTCAAGTGTGGCAATTAGCTAGTGAATCCATGGAATGTATGTTTTTGTTAACCAATAGAAACATAATAAGGTTTTGACTTCAGATTAGATTAGAGCTGAACAAGAGTAACAGCAGGTTATTCTGTATTTTTTTTCCTTTGCATAAATAATTCTTCCTCCATTCAAACATCCTCCCCAGCCCCCAAAAAGAAAGAAGTAAAACCCGAGGATATGATTCTCCTGTTGGACACCTTCTTTTCCCCATTGTGGCAGGCAGCAAGTGTAAGTCCTGGAGATTTGTTTTGAAACGTTTTTATTTTTAGTGCTGTGAAAGTGCCATCGTGTGAATAAGGGTGGAGACCATGTTCTTAGTATTGGTAAGTGGTGTCAGTCTAATCTGAAATAACACTTGGCAAGCAGGACTAGGGCAGGGATCATCCCCCTGGACTTGTAACTGGGGAGGCCACCCCTCCAATCCTGGGTTCAGTTTTGGGCCCCTCACTCCAAGAAGGACATCGAGGGGCTGGAGCATGACCAGAGAAGGGCAACGAAGCTGGGGAAGGGTCTAGAGCACAAGTCTCGTGAAGAGCAGGTGAGGGAGCTGGGGTTGTTGAGCCTGGAGCAAAGGAGGCTCAGGGGAGACTTTCTCGCTCTCAACAACTCCCTGAAAGGGGGTTGGAGCCAGGTGGGGTCAGTTCCTTCTTCCAAGGAACAAGCAAGAGGACAAGAGGAGACAGCCTCAAGTTGAATCAGGGAAGGTTTAGATTGGATGTTAGGAGAAATTTCTTCTCCTAAAGGGTTGTCAAGGCCTGTCCCAGACTGCCCGGGGCAGTGGTGGAGTCCCCATGCCTGGAGGGGTTTCAGAGCTATGTAGATGTGGTGCTGAGGGATCTTTGGTGGATTTAGTGGTGACCTGCCAAAGCTGGGTTAATAGTTGGACTCAATGATCTTGAAGGTCTCTTCTAACCAAAACAATTCTGCGATTCTAGTGATGCTATTCGCTCAGGTACTCCAGGGTGGTGCTGTTGTTTCTTTTGGTTTCTTGATGGTATTTTAAGTGCTATCAGTATTTGTAGGAGTAAGACCTAGTGATACTTAAAGCTTACATAGCCAGCTGGCTACGGAGAGCAAAGTTGAAAATGGTTGCAGGTCTCCATTGGCGCTGCTGAGAGCGAGTGGCTGGTGCAGAACCCTTGGCTGGGGGAGCAAAAGGGGCTCTGATAATCCAGGTGGGTAGTGAAAGGTGAGGTGGTGTACACTGTTCAATGAAAATAAAAGGTGTATTCTGGAGCAGGTCATGTGAAAGCTCTGGGTTGGTTCGGGCAGAAGGAAGCACGGAAGCCCAGCTGTGCTGGGTGGTTACTCTGCAGTCTGGAGTAGCCATGGTTCACATTGTGCTGTCTTCAGTCCTGGGTGAGGCTTTGTGAGGCAGTTGGGTATCCTCCTGAAACCATTTCTGGATTACATTGCGCTCTCTCAGTCGAAATCCTTTAATCCAGTTCTGGAAGAATGTTATTTCAGCTCCTGCTTTTCAGTGAGAGATGAAAAGTTCTTTTTTTACTGTTAAACATCTCTGTTAGTTTGTGTTCCTGTAGCTCATCAGCAAGAACCCAGCCAGGGGGGTATTTGTGTTGGGAGTGTATCACTTACAGATGATCCTGTGGTAGCTTTAACTTAGGATGCTGCCTTTTGAATAACAGAGATGTAATAACTGATGTTCTTTCCTTTCCTTGGTCAGATGGGGTCGTCCTCATTCGTGTAGTGTTTCCATTGGCTCTGCAGCCTATGCAAACTCTGAATTCCTGCTGTAACATCTTGAAGGAAAAGCCTTTGGGGTCTTTTCCTGTAATGTACAGACAGAAGAACACAGGCATCGGGCAACAGTCCCTCTATTTTTCTTGGTTTCCTTTTGTCAACTTTCAAGACTAGTGGAAAAACACGTAGCTAAGTCCATAAGAAAAGAAAATAAACTGTACGGGTAAAAGGAAAATGTATCAAGCCTTGAACATATAAATGTCCCTTTTCAGCTTTTGAACTGGCTTATTCTGTCGGGAGCTACGGTGAGGGGGAATTTCATAGAGCGACTTGAGCACGCAGCTTAGTGAATGCAGCAGAGCAGAGGGGGTGTTGCTGTGCACAGCCAGGAGAAAGGGCAAGCCTAAAACACTGATGTGAACCAATGTGCTTGTGTTGGGTAACTCTCCTTTCCAGGGTGTGCTGGTACAGTGATGTGAAAAAAGGGCTCAGCACAAGTGACAAATCTTTGTGCTACATTTCAAAATAAATCTCTCCCTGATCCCCGAGACGTGCATAAAGCCAAGGTTATATGTTTGCTTCTCATCAGATGTGATTGTGTCAAAGGAGGCTGACATGCTGTAGATAATGGGAATGACATTTCTGTAACCACCTGGGTGTTGTAAGAAGTTTCTTCAGCAAATTATGAAATGCTCGGAGCAGTTAAGCTTGAGGGCAGACCTGGCAGCTTCTGCACCTGGCATGAAGGTTGGGATGCAGTTACAGAAAAGCCCTATGTAACTCAAGGTCCATCACTCTGTTCTTTGTGGTAGTTCTCTCAGGTTATCCAGATGCTTTGATTTTCTTTTATCTTTTTGTTACAGAATCACAGCACAATAGGGGGTGGAAGGGACCTCTGGAGATTGTTTCCTCCAGTCCCGCTGCTCCAGCAGGGTCACCCACAGCAGGGTGCCCAGGATCTCCTTGTCTGGGCAGGTTTGGAATCTCTCCAGAGATGGAGACTCCACAGCCTCTCTGGGTATCCCGGTCCTGGCTCTGGCACCCTCACAGGAAATAAATAAATAAATAATGAGAACAGACAACTCCGTGTTTAGGGGAGTGAGGCTGCACCTAACCCCAGTCTGGAGCCAAACTACCCTGGATTCAAAACTGATTGCACTGGTGTGCTTTTCTTTTGCTGACTCCAACACTATTGTAATTTATTGCTGTTACCTCTTGTGGTGCTTCTTAGTCCTCTTCAGTCATACTCCCATCACCTTCCTGTTTGCCTGCCTCATGCTATATCTGTGGAGAGAACAACGTTCATAAATCAGCCTCTTCCTTTAGTACAGGTTGTGATATTCTGCCTTTTTACGTGTCATTTGGCTAGTTTTAGTAACTTTTCTATATGTACATACAGGCTCATGTGTATATATATTATAGAAATATATTTGTTCTATTTAGAGATATATGATATTTATTTTACATATATTTAAAACCAGTTGTAAGTTCATCTTTTCTCGCTGTTCATCTCCATGAGCATCCATTCATTTTGGGTCTCCTTTGAAACATGTTTCCTTTCCCAATAGTAGTGCCTGTCTGTGGGGGTTGTGTGCCATTAAGACATACTTTCACTTGCTATTTTTAACCCATGTCCTTTATTAGTGTTCTGAGAGGATGTGTGTAATGTCAAGCTCTCGGGGGTATGTCTTACAGCACTACTTCCAGGCATGGGAACAGGAGGTGTGATTGAGAAATTACTTTGTTATGACACAGGGACATAAGCTAAGCTCAGTTTAGCAGTCAGCATCCAGATGGATTGTCAGGGAAGAGCTCTTGACCAGATAATATGTCTCTGGTAAAATAGGCACATTTATTCAGTGAATCCTGCCTCTGTATGTGACACTGCTTACTGTGCTGCCTTTATACCCACAGCTTTGAGGACAAAATTCTTCAGAAGAAGGTGAAAGTCTGAAAGTGTATATGAATATGAAGTTTTCCACTCCTGTTGTCAGGCACAGAAAATATTGAGAATGTGCTTTCTGGCTTGACTATTCACAAATCCAGAAAGCCCTCTGCCAATTGCCTTGACCTTTGAAATTGGTGATGGAGGAGTTTGAGCTGCTTTAGTTCAGAAAGGTTGAGGAGGTCACCCCGGAGTCATTAGTAACTCCATTTTCTTCACTGTAACCATTATGAACCTTTCCAGTTAGATGAGAAGGGTGTTATTATCCTCCTTTACAAGCAGGTGACACAGCAAACATGGGAGAACTCTTATTTTGTTTTTTTTTCCCATCTTTTTTTCTAATTTAAATTGAAATGAGGATCTGATAATTATCATAAACAGTGGCAGAAAATGCATGGGACATAGTTCTGCTGAGGAGTTTTATTCTTTAGAGAACTGAAAATCAGCCTGTGCTCTCCCGAATTACTGGAAGTGCTCAGTTTGACTTCTGCTTAGTCTCTCAGGGTACGTCTGCCCGGCTTTGGATTGAGAAGCTCAGATAATTAATTTCCCTGAATATTTTGGTCATCTTGCTTATATGTGCATTCATCAGTGTACATAGAGTCTGCTGGGCATTGCCAATTAGATTGAGAGCTCTGTGTCTTCACTCTGTAAATGCTGGGATTTTTTTTATTTTTTTTTTCCCTTCTTCAAGAATTGTGATGGTGTGAGAGATTGAGTTTACTGGTACAAACCATCCCCCTCCCTGGTTTTCTCCAAAATGCCTTTGTAGCTAAAGCACTCACTTCCTTAGGAATGCAGCTGCGACCTATCTCCTTTAAAATCTATTTATGAGCAATATTATACTAACATATGAACAAGATTTGGATTTATTTAAGAATATCCCCATTAATTATGGGAACAATTCTTTGTTTTCCTACTTGTGAACCAAAAGTTTTATCTACATGCATTTACAAGGGCATCACGGGCAAAATGTTTGCCTGGTAATAATGCAGAAAACTTCTACTTTGGGGTGGGTATTTCAGGCTCTTGAGAGGTGCTGGGAGTGGTACCTCTGCTGTCCCTGTCAGAAGGAGGTTTCGTGTCTGATGTCATGAATTGGTTGTTTTTCATGATCAAAATACAAAATGCATGAAGCCAAAAACATTTTCTTTCTGTCCTTATACATTCTGTTGTTGTTATTATTCAGACAGCACATTTTACTTTCCGATCCTTACTAGAACAGCAAACTCAAGAAGTGCTTGCTTGTACACTCTAAGAACATTTATTTATTTATTTAAACTCTCTAACTATCTTTATTTTTTTTCCTCTTTCAGACCTGGGCCTGGATCAGTTTATAGTGAAACGCTATGATGGGAAGGTGAGCACATTAGATTCTTGAGTGTATATTATTCAGTGGCTTTTTTTATCCTGCAGGCCTTTGGTGGAAGTTAAATGAAGTACTTGAAGTATTCTCTTCTGAGCTTTTTGTTGTTTAGTATCCGTTTACTGCCTTTTTTTTTTTTTGTAATGACAGAAAGATTATTTGCTTTTTAAAGAGATCTTATAATGTTTATAGACAAAATGTTACCTTTTCTTATATATTAGTAAGCCAGGAAATTATAGATTGCAATCGAATTTTCCTGGCACTTATTTGTGACTGTGTGAGAGCCTCACAAGTTTACACCATTTCAGGGAAAACCCACTTGACCTTTCCCTTCCAGACTCATCTCCAGATTCCTAAAGGAAGACGACACTCTGGTGGTTTTATCTGCACCCCCAGCACATATTTCCCTCCCTACCAAACAGCCTTAGTCCATTCCCCTTTTGAACCCTAGATCCTTCCTACAGCAGTACACAGATGTTTTAGATGTTTGTGCTGTCATGATATGTGTTGGTAAAATGTTGAGCATGCTGTGATCTAGTTTTGTCTGCCTGCATAAGTGGAGCTGTGTAGCATCCTACCTGTTGTTATGGAAATCAGAGACCAAATTAACCACACCATAAATCCCATTGGTATGGAGGAGTACAGTAAAGGCAGCTCTGGCCCTAGGACTAGCAGTTCATAGCAATTTCTTGATGCAGATAATGGCAGGTTAGTTAATTTTTCATCGTATCCCTGTAGGTACTTAATGGTACTTGAGCTTGTAGCAATATTTTCATTTCATCGTCATCATCTGAAAATAAAGCTGCTTTCCCAAAGGGAAGCTGGCATCTGATCCTTTCATTGCTGAGTGAGGTACCTGACACAGTGTCAAGTGCTTCCAGAAAGCCTCAACACTGAAAAAAAAATGCATTTTAATACTTTATATAAACACTGTGTGGGCTGAACACGTGCTGTTCCCTGTCTCGTTTTGTGTTTAGTAGTGAAAGGTAAAGACAGAAAGCAATTGGATTCTTGGGGTCCCTGTCACCAGTGGTGTACAAGTGTTCTGGTTACCCAGGCAGCAGAGTGAGATTGTGCTTGAAAACAGACAACTGGAAGGTGGTGTTTTGGCAGTTAGTTTTGATGCATAAAACTGTGAAGCATGTTGTGAGTACTTGTTCTCTTCTCCCCCTGCCTCAAACCCAATGTCTGCTTTTCACGATTAAAAAAACCAACAAAAAGAAGTACATATATTCTTTTGCAAAATATCAAATGTTACTCCCTCTGGTTTATGACAGTCTATTTTGCATCCACTCACTTTCATCATTTTATCTTGTTGAGCGAGCATGCTCATCCCTCAGGCTTTACATAAACAAGGTTTGTTTGTAGGGAAGATACACTGAATCTCACGCTTGTATTCTTTGGCTAATCGTTCCTCTGTTCCTGAGCACGCTGCAGTCAGCGCCGATCACGTTGGATAACAGATCCAAAGCCATTCCCTTTGCTGAACCTGACTTTCTTTTCCTCTGCTTCTCAGCAGCTGAGGGCTTGAATTGCAGCACGTTTGACTGTGATGGACACGGTCACCACACAGGGGTGTTGAAAACCCATGGTCACTGGTTTAGGTACCATGCTCGACTGTGCATCATCATCCACGCTCTTCAGATCTTCCATTCATCATGGTGAACATCTATGCTGGCTGAAGAACAGATAGCCTTTGCCTTATGCCATCACCACCTTTTGCTCCGACCTGTAACAGGGTGAAGTTGCATTTTATCCAAGTTAGAGATGCCTGCATGCTCATGTTTGGCTAGTCTGAAAGCGAGGCAGCAGATGTTGGGTACGGCAATGGACTTTTCTTTATTGTCATCTTCTCCTGGGACTTATTTTTTCCACAGTCTAATAACACCCTAGAAGCAGTTTACTCGACTGAAAATGAAGAAATAGAGGTTCTTGTTTGTTTGGCTGGCCACTTAAAGACACCTTGGGACTGGTTAAAGCTGGCTGTGGCTATTAGGGTAGTGGTAATGTCCAGGTGAGAGGATAATTTGAGGAGAGTAAAGTAAGTGGGCCTTGGCACTGCCTTGGTAACGAAAGAAGCTGACAGTAGATTGATCTGTCTGATAGTGTCTTGTTCCCATTTTATTGCTTGCTTTGGATTTCAGTTTAAAAAACAACACTGTCTTTACCGAGTCAAGCACTGCCTGAGGTGCTGCAGAGCTGACCTTACTTCTTTGAGTTTCACTTGCATAGTAGCACCTGAGGGCTAAAACACTTTTGCATCTCTTCCTCCATGCCTGTTTCCACCTACATATTCCTCTTGGGTTATCAAAGCACCCTCTACCTGGAGAGAACTTTGTGTGTTGGCGGAGCTGATGAGCTCCAGCAGAAGGGTAAGAAGGTCCATGGTTCACCTAAGCATCCTTAGGAATGTCACATAGAGGTAAAGGGGTTTGTGGTACAGACGTGTGCTCAGAAAGTACTAGACCTGTTTGCTGGAAATTTCTTTCATTTTTAAGGTGACAGGAGCATTTGAACAATCAGACACAAGCAAGCTGTGGTACTGGGAAGTACTGACAATCTGGAGGCTGGATCCTGGCTGAAGAGGGGAAAAAGAGAATTAATTGTGGTTGCAAGCAAAGATGTATACCCAGGGTTACAAGTAGTAATTGAGAAGGAGATTGAGTTAAAAGAGTAGAACCATCTGTGTAGTCAGTTGAATTTTAATTACATATTACAGGACAATGTTTAAAGTATCAGTGGGACTTCTGAGCGTGTATGTTTGAGATTTAAATGCTGCAGTGTTAGTAAGCAGATGCTCTTTTCACAGAACCAGTTTTATTTACATCAAACTACCAACAAAACAACTAACAGGCTGTCGTGTGGTGATCAGGACTGGTCTTGCCAGCAGATTTTGTGATGTGCCTCTGGATTGTAATTGTGTTGGGTTTCTGAAGCATCTTGCTGTGCATGGTGAGAAGACAATACCAGCTTCCCCCCTCCCCTTCTACCTGCCCCTCCTTCTCCCTAGTGATAATTTGTAGAGTTGATGGAGAGGGAGGTAAATGTTGCTGCCTTATTAATGGGAACAGCACTCCTGTAATTTGAGCCTGAATGCTTTTTCTTCACTCGTTGCGAGACCAAAAACCCTGGAGATACTCATCCAGCAAAAACCTTTTGTCAGATCTGTTTGCCAACATGAATTCATACTTTTCTTTGACCTGCAGCTGGGCTGAGTGTGCAGGGAGGCAACTCTGGCCCTGGCTCCATTTTTGTCCAAGTGCAGTGGTTTCTTCCCCAGGGAAGCAAGCTCAGGAAAGCAGAGGAAAAGACACGTTGATTATTATTCATTCCAGAGTATAAAAAAATTATTAATCAGTTTGCAGGCATTTCAAAGTGTTTGTACTGAGTCTGAACAGAAGTCTGATACGAGGATAGATGTGATCTAATGTGTGTAGCTCAGGGTGCTGTGGTGTGGAAGTGTCCAGACCACAGCTTCTCATCCGCTCTCTTTTCACAGTGTCTCTTTCATCCCTTTGCGTTTTAGTGATGGGAAAGCAAATGCTTTTTTAACCCATTTGCAGGAGAAGTATCTTGCGTTGTCCCTTCCCTTGTCCTACCTGCTTGAAAAGCTTGTCTCTAGGAGAAGTGAAGTCCTGTTGAATTTAACATGTGCTGCTCCCCTGCTGCATGATATTTGTTAGGGCTTAAGAAAGGGCACTTTTGAGAATGATAGGGAGATGCCCTTTGTTCATCTGATTTTCAAATTGTGACATTCTGCTGTTTCATCACTCACTGCTTGCATCTTGCTTGGCGAGGTGATAGTGATGAATAAGCTCTCACTAAGTAGAAGTATCTAAACACACGGAGTGTGGCATAAGCTTCATTATGTTACATGAATTGAAATACAGATTTTATTTAAAACCTTCTTTTTTCCTGCCTTCTCTGTTTACTTGATGGGTTTTTTGGTTTATGCATTAATGATTCAAGTGAGCCACCAGCATCCTTGGATCAGCACTACTGTGGCCAGCAGGACTAGGGCAGAGACCATTCCCCTGGACTCAGCACTGGTGAGGCCACACCTCGAATCCTGGATTCAGTTTTGGGCCCCTCACTCCAAGAAGGACACTGAGGGGCTGGAGCATGTCCAGAGAAGGGCAGTGAAGCTGGGGAAGAGTCTAGAGCACGAGTCTTGTGAGGAGTGGTCAAGGGACCTGTGGTTGTTGAGCCTGGAGAAAAGGAGGCTCAGGGGAGCCCTTGCTCTCAACAACTCCCTGAAAGGAGGTTGGAGCCAGGTGGGGTCAGTCTCTTCTCCCAAGGAACAAATGATAGAACAAGAGGTTCCAGGTTGCATCAGGGGAGTTTTAGGTTGAACATGAGGAAGAATGTCTTCCCTGGAAGGTTTGTCAAGGCCTGTCCCAGGCTGCCCAGGGCACTGGTGGAGTCCCTATCCCTGGGGATTTCAGAGCTGTGGAGATGTGTTGCAGAGGGACATGGTTTAGTGGTGTCCTATCAATGCTGGGTTAACAGTTGGACTTGATGATCTGGAAAGCCTCTTCCAACCAAAACAATTCTATGATTGACAAGCTTAGTCTCTCAAAGAATAAAAAAAGCATAGTGTTCTTCTGAAACGTGGGCTGCATATCCACCCTGCTCAGAGGTAAATCACACCCTGTCATCTAGATCCTTTGGTGCAGTCGCTGTCCTGGTGAGCCAGTGCAGGGGAGCTCCCAGGCATCCTGCAGCTGAGCTTTCAGCCATGCAGCTGGGTGGAAAGGTGTGAACAGAGGCAGAAAATCAAATGTGGGCATGCAGCACAGATCTGTGTGCTGTCGGGTGCTCACCCTGAAGGTAAGATACAGTGCTTTTAAGAGACCTGTAACCTACTGAGGAAAAAAGAACCCCCCCAGATGTGTTATTAGTTTAATACAGAATACACTTTACATGCTTTTTTTGTTCTATGGGGAGAATTTCTTGCTGCTGCTTAATATGAACAAAAGCCTTCGAGCTACCAGCAACAGCTTATCCTCCTTCTACCATAGCTGTAGTAAGTAATTACAGAGACTTTCAGAGCCCTCTAATTAAATTTATGAATTAAGTATTTCCTGACAGCATTTATATTTCCATCTCCAGATGTTTGGGGATGTCGTAGAGTAATGCAGAGCGATAGCATGAAGGAAAAGGAAAACACTTTTGGTGGTTTCTGTAAAGACCAGTGTAACGTGTGAAATTTGCTTCCAGTGGATAATGCAGCCTTGTCTCATGGGCCAGTACAATGATTAGCTCAAACTACACTTGTCTGCCAAGGCCGTGTAACTGGTCATGTGTGTCTATTAAAGAAGTGTTGCTGGTAGTCAGCTCAGGAGGAAGATTTCTTGCCACGTGATTTAAAAGAAATGCACTCGGGAAGGAGCCCCATGGAAAGAACTGCACCATCTTTTTTCTGATGGATTGAAGGATCTTGCTGCCAATTTTGAAAGAGAAGGGAGGGGAAAGGAGCTTTTATGTAATAGCCTGAATTTCTGGGGTCCTTTGCTTTGTGCATGAGACTTCCACACCGGAGTGGCACATAAGGTGCCATAGACCTGAGCTTGCAGCAAGTGAGACACGCTCAAAGTCCTGCTGCCATTCAGGAGCCAAACATTGGTTCAGAGCTCTGAGTTTCTGGGATGTTTAGGTGTTTCTGAAGCCTTCATGAAAAGGATGTGCATCTAAACAATGCCTTAACAAAAGCAAGCTACTGGACTTCAGTAAACAGCCGTGGAAAGAGCAATTGATTTACTAAGCCTGTTAACTGAGAATACTTGGTAATTTCTCTAGCTTGGGTACGACAAAAACAGGTGAAGGGCCCTCTCAATCCAGCTGTCTGAGGTCCTGCATATGTTGTAAGAGAGTTTGCAATAAATGAGTCCCCAGTATCAGCAGTTTGAGCTGTTGAGCGTAGGTTATGGCTTGCTCGGCGATACCTTGAAGCAGACAGCTATCCTGGTCACAACAGTGTAAAAAGCCACTGCCCAATTTCAGATTTCCTGCTTTTCAGTCCCTTCCCCTTCTGATCTCAGTGCAGGTAGCATTTACACGTTAACCAGGAGGCACCTTCTTACGTAAGTAACAACCATAGGCTTGCCTATATGAAAGTTTCCCTGCTGTCCCTAGAAGTGTCGTAACAGGCTGGTGGGAGGCAGTTCCTGCCTGCAGCCCTTCGTGGAAGCGATCGGAGGTGCAGTGTATTGTAAATGATCAGCAAGCTGAAGTGGAGATGAGCTGATGTCATTTTTCTCTTCCTGACTTTCTTTGCTGACACCATTGTCAATGTGTGTGAGTTTCTTCATTTGCTTGCTTTTTCCTCCCAGCCAAAGTTGGCCCTCCCATCTGCTTTGGTTAACAATTCTGAGTTACTTTTGTCTTCCTCACCACTTTTCTCTGTTTGCTTGGACCTGTGTGGACACCAAACTGCACATTCTTCAATTTCTTCCAAGAAAATACTTAAATTGCTTTTAACAGTGGTAAATGCATGGTGCACAAACATCCCTGTGGACACTTGAGTTGCTTGACATCCCCATAGAGAACACACTTCATCCTTCCCTACTTCCTCTACCAAATGTTTGGGGTGTAGTTCAGTTTTGACAGAGCTCTACTTGCTGTTACCTTTTTGTACTGCTAATTCTGGTGCTTGTTTTCACAGGGCTCGTTTGGCAGATGCTACTAAAATGCTCTGGGTTGCTGTGTGTCCTCTTTTATTCTGGTTTTTAGGTACCCGGTGGGTGTTTCTTCCAGATACTAATATCTGATACTTCTGTCTTTATTCTAATTGCAGTTTGTTTGGGGTGGTGTTTTTTGGTTTTGGGGGTTTTTTTTGTGTGTAACCAAGCATTACCTCATTTTTTTTCCCTTTTCTAACCCTCTCCCCTTCCACCAGGATTTCTGGCAGGTACAAAGCAGACAGCATGTGCTTTGATTAGTTTGTGCTTCAGACCTCATAATATGCACTTTTCATGTAAAAGGGACAGTGTACGCTCACCCCTTCTCCCTACTCCTTCAATAAATAATCCTGAACCCTGTCCTTGATCCTCAGCCTAAAGGATTTATCTCAGAGTACTCGAATTTGGCTTGTTCAGAGTACAGTCCTCAGGGTAACTGTTAATACACGGCTTTCTACAGTAACGTCTTTGAGCAAGGCTCAAACTGGTATCTCCCTGTCCTCCTGTTTTCACGGTGGTTTTTGAGGCTTATGACTTATTTTGCAGCCTGATGAGACTGTGATAGAGCTGGCTCTGGTGGAAAATGGCATTTTCCGCTCAAGGCCATGAAGTCAGTTTTATTATGTGAGGAAAGGACAGGCCTCTCTGTGGGGCAATACCACACATTTGAGTGTCTCTGAGTTTGGGGAAGGTTATTTTTGCAAACTTGCTTGAGTTTTTCAAATTACAGAACTATGTAGAGTGAGCTATATTAAAGAATATTTTAGGAAGAAATTTGGATGCTATAGTTCATAAGATGGTTCCGAGAAAAAGGAGCTAGAAAGAAAAGGGAAGTTCATTCAGTATTAGCAAATAAAAAGGGAAATGTACTCTACACTTAAAGTTTGCCCTGTAGCTTTGTGACCTTGAGGAAATCCATAGGGGACATGGGTAAAAAATAAGCAACTTGCTGCCAAAGTGCCCTTAGTGGGTGTATGCAGCCTTTTAATCAAAAACGTGGTTTATGGGATCATTTTTGGCTTTAATTTCTTTGATAGTTTTGCTGGTGTTAGATTAATGCTTAATGCTTAAGGGATACACAGCTTAGCATAGAAAACTCTGTCCTTGGGTAACGTGGAGTTAGGAGGGAGAAGGGCAGAGGCAAAGAGGATGGATTGGGCAGAGTGGGAGGGAATGTTTTAGGAGGTGCTTGACCTCGCTGCCTACAGAAGGGAGGGGAGAGCTGGGCGGAGGAAGCAGGTGAAGAAGAAAAGGACAGAGAGAGTGGAAGAGAATGCAGGCTTTTTAGTCGTGTCCTAATTCGGTTCCTTAAACTGTCTGCGATCCTGACGACAACCTCTAGTTCCATGATGACATCTGGTCTTTTTCCCCAAACTCCTTTCTCATTTGGTGGGTGATGAGTATAGAGCGTATGGCCCCAACCTCCTCATCTGAGCCAATGTGTAATCCTTGCTTTCTATGCAGAATTATTTTCCTCGTGTACTTTCACGCTGGAATTTTCATCCGAAGAAATGAGCAGTGCGCATTAACAGCGTAATGAGTTCAGCTTGGTAATGGGGCCTGAGATGAGGGAAAGCAGAATCCCGCTTCCCACCCGGATACCTAAACAGCCATTTAAATTCAAAGGTGTCAACGAGTCAACTCATTTCAGAAGCGTGATTTGGGACCTTGAAGGCCTAATTTTAATCCTCCCCCATCAAATTTCCGTGACAAATGTCTCCGTGGTCCTACGGATCGTGGTTTCATTACTCTGCAGAGGACTGAGACAGTGCAGCGGGGAGGGAGCACAAGTGTAGACTGTCCCTTTTCTGAGGCATTTCCTATTTGCTTTTCCAGCAGGGGTTTCTCCCTTGCATGAGTGGGTCTGCTGCCTGCGAACGGTCGGGGAAAGTCTGTGTCGTTTGTTTTACCTCCTCGGTCGTACAGAATGCTGGCCTTGCATTTCAGGTGCCGTTTGTTTTAAAAGGTGATGAATATTTACAGCCTTGCTGGAAGGAGGGAATGCAGATTTCTCTTTCCAGTCTCAGGAGACCACCTGTAGTAATAATTGCCGCTTAATTTTTGATTCTTTGTACGTGTCCAAATTCAAGTTCAGAGGGAGAGAGCACGCAGAACAACTTCAGTCATGGCCAGCTCTGTATTTTTGTCCCCCCTGGGTATATGTATGTACTCACGTGAAATAACCCCCAAAATGAAGGTTTTAAAAAAACTTTATTAAAATATACCCTTGAGAGGTCATAAGCTGCAGTATTTATCTGCCAACAGTAAATTTAAAGCATTTTCTGATGCTGACGCTCACCCCCCCACACACAATTTGCTGTGCAGAATCTGCTCACACTTGAATGTGTTAGTGTGTGACTTCATAGGACATGATCTAGAGCCACTATGAGTGATGCTGTGAACTTTTCCACTGCAAAAAAAGGCTTCTGAGTTCCAGAAACTCCTTGTGCTGTTTCCATCACAATCCTAAAAGTTATTTCCTTTAGTAATATATAAAAAGAAATATAGAAAAGGTGTCTAAAATGACTCTAAATCCCTCAATTCTCCCCCAAGCTCTTTTTTCTCTTTTTTTTTCTTTTGTTTTTCTTTTTTTTTCTTTTTTTCTTTTGTTTTGTAGTGGGGTTTTTTGTGTGTTCTGTTTTTGGTAATTCGTTGTTGTTTTTCTTGTTTCATAGCGTGGAGGGACCTCCCCCATCTCCTTTTCTTAGAAGGATTTTGAACATCTGGGCCAAAAAGCTTGATTTTAAAATCTGATTCCAAAAGCCTTTCTATTTCTTTATTTTGGTTTTCTTAATGTAAGTGGTGATGTGCCGACATGAATTGTCATGAAATCTCTAAATACATGGGCTTGCTTCTTTTGAAGTTTATATTTTAAAAAAGAAAGAGCAAAAGTTAAAAATCTCCCTCATTTCACAGCCTCCAGTTCAGCATTTTGATGCAGAGTGCAAAGCATTAATTTTTTTAGTTAGGTTGTCATGGCCTTTCAGTTCTCACTGGCGTTTCTTAAGGGTTTTTCCTTATTTGTCTTGTGCGATAGACTAAAACTGAGCATCTGCTGCACACACATCAGTGCCTTGATACACGTTTCCCCCAACTTTAAACAGCCCTGCTCAGGAAGGAACCGCAGAGCCGAGTCACTGCACATTTAAACGTCGCGTGGCACTAATGAGGTGGCAGATGCTGGCTGATACTGATAAAGACATCACACAAGGCACGTGGTAGGTGCTAGGGAGTGTTTAAAACGGACTGATCAAATACATTGTCCAATAAATTTTATGAAAAATATTTGTTTTCCCATCCTTAGAAGGATTCCTAATAGGTTTTTGTGTTTATAGGGGGTGTTGTCTACTGATTTAAGCGCAGTCTACTGGGCTTAAAGACAGTCTGTCTTAAGACAGTCTACTGATTGAAGTCCTGTGTGAGCAGGACTAGTAGCAGATCGTGTCTGTGCGTACTGCGTAATGTTATGTGCACGAGTCCGTGTGTGGGGTTCTGTTCCTCTTGTTAGAGAGGATTCATTTGTAAAGAGATATGTATCCCCAAAATGCAATAATATGGGGGGGTCATCTTTATAAAGCCAGAAAATGCAGAAGGAATGAAAGGAATTGTCTCTCTTAGACCAACTTACAACACAGATTTTCCAGAAGCTCCTACTGAGGGATAGAGAATACTTCTTTTTAACACTGAACATAACAGCATTTTAACTTCTTTTCCTACACCCCCACAGCCAACTGTGAAAGAAATACATTAAGAGATGTCTTTTTAAATGGTTTGCATGGTGGTCAGTTGGGACTGAAAGAGAACAGCTTTGCAGCAAGGTGACTTCACTGAAACATTCACGGTTCTGTGTTCACTTACACAATATCGGTCACCTTAAAATATTCCCTTTAAAAAGGAGCAAACTGAGTATGATGACATTTGTCAACAAAACACGGTTCTGCTTCATCCAAAATTCCTGACTGATTTACAGAATTGCTTTCTTGTTCTAGAGAAGTACTCGTTATCTTGCATGCACTTCGATATGTTTTTTGTTGTCATTTTGGAAGGTGTAAGTCACTGTCGAGTGGTCACATAAGGCTGATAAATTCCTGAAGCTGTGGTGCGTATTATTACAAAGGTGTGTGGGCAAGTTATGTGGACAAATGTGCCAAAAAGTCTGTTTTCTCCTCCAGATTGAAACACTGACTGTCAACTCTTAAGTGACTTACCAAGAACGTGTTCTTCCCAAAGTGGCAAATTCAATGCTGCTCATTAAGTAGCTTCTGAAATGCAAAATGAAGCAGAGCTGCAAGGATTTAGCTGATGAGGCTTTTCTCAACGTGCACGAGGAATGCAGAGCAAACACTGGCACCACAGCTCGCGTCCGGCTCTGCCTTTGCAGAGAAGGCAGCTCTTTAAGTTGTAAAAATCCATCTCTTTTTTTCAGATTTGCGTAATTTAAGTACTAACGCATTTCACTCTTCACTCAGCCCTGGGAAAACAGGTTTTCAATCCAAAATAAAGGAACATTTGGAAAGGAACAGAAGGAAATGGTAGGGTTTTTTGCCCCAGATCTCTTGCTGCCCGGGAGCTGTACTTGGCTTGAGGGAGGATCCAGCAGTAGATCATTTTTGGGGCAGAATATGTGAAGTTTGTGATATATCTTTGAGTGCTTTGCTTGCTTGCAAGCAGCCCAGAACCCATGTCTGGGGAGTTGGTTTCCTACAGCACACAGGTTTGGGGGAAGGTTGGTTGCTGTTATTGAGGAATTCCATGTTCTGGTGGTGTTTGTTGGGCTTGGAGCCTGACCTGGAAAGGACAAACCGTGTTTTGTATTCTGAAGTGCAATTCCATTCTTTTTCTTACCCATTGTCATTGTCTGGTATTTCAAAATAATCTGCCTGAGTGCCTGTAAAATGTTTTATTCCACTGAGACCCGACTGTCAGCTTTTCACTGAACTTCACACAGCCATTCTTGTGCTGAAAGCAATGGTATATTTGGATTCCTTTTTCTTTTCTTCATGTTATTTTGGACATTGCTTATTTGTGTGCCTGTTTAATGTGAATCTACTGCTCAATGGAAAAATACACTGTAATTTGTGAACTGTTTCCCATGGCTTGCTCAGTTTTTAATGTGTTTTGAGTATCCTGAATCATCTTAAACAATTACTCTTTTTTTTTTTTAAATGGATTTAACATAGAAAAAAGTCTTGAAGACATTTTACTGTTTTAACTGAGCACTTTGAGAATTAGTTTGTATTTAGTTACAGAAGGGTGTGAAATGTGAAAGTTGTCCTGCAGTTGTGCAGATAAGTAATTTGTGAAGATGACATGTCTTCTGAATTTGGATGGAGACTTGGAAAGGGATTTTTCCCTACATTTTCTGCTCCCTGCATTACCTTTCTGGCTAGAAGGGATGGTAGAGTGTGCTGGAAGGAAAATAGGATGCGGAGAAGAAACTCAAGGTCTGTGGACCATGGTTTGAGGTGTTAGTGAGGACTAGCTTTGGGTTTCTTCACCTTGACTTTGAGGGAACACAACAGTCCACATTATGCAGCAGGTAGGGTTTTTTTGGGTTTTTTTGTTGGTGGTGGTGGTTTGGGGTTTTTTTTGGGGGGTGGTGTTTTTTTGGTTTTTTGTTTGTTGGTGGGTTGTTTTTTTTCCGGGTGGTTATAATATAATTCTGTACAATATAATGTGTCATGGTGGAAAACAACTCCTAAGAAGGATGCTTTCAGCCTTTCCTGTTGTGGGGTGAGCTTCCCATGTGTTTTCTGGAAAGCAGTCAAACACAAAGCTTCTCACGGAGCCAGAATAAAACAAATGGGAGAGTTGTGATTAAATTTTTTATTTTTTTTTAAACTTCTGTCCTCCTAGTGCTGAAAGCCTGAAAATATTTTTGATCAGGCTGGTTATTTTCTCCTGTTAAGATCAGCAGAAAAATTTCCCTTCCCCATTAGCTGCAGGCAGGCTGAGCACCCTGGTCAGGGTGTATGTTCCCCTTCCCCAGGTTTCTGACAAGTAGATGCTTGTTTAAAACAAAGAAATGTGCTTTGTTTGATCAGTGAAAGATATAAATGAATAAATGCTTCTCCCTCCCGTCTGTCTACAAGTTTGTATTTCGGAGAGCAACTAAATGGTGCTAGTCTATGGATGTGGTTTTCAGTCTATGAGGAATATTTAGAACTGTTTGATGTTGACTATGAATTTTCAGTGCAGAAAAGAAACCCATAAAAATTAATAAGGCAACCTCTGGAACTTTGTCATGGGATCTTTCAAGTGCGTGAATAGGATGCTGAAAGCTAGTTTATGATAACTGCTGATAGACAGGCAGTCAGAGGAGGAGGCAATAAATCACATGATGTATTGGAGATAAATTTTCTGGTGGGGGAGATGCCAGATTTTCTGATAGAGGAGATGCCAGTATTTGTTTATTTGTCCGTAACATAAGCATCAGTGTAATTTTGCTTGGGATCCATCTCGATGGGAAAGGGAAGCAAGGGCTTGTTGTTTGGGTTTTTTTTGTTCAGTAAATGATACTTCAACCTGGTATCCCCTAAGCATAAATAGCAGTTCTCTTGCATGAAATGAATGCCATTAGCATGTTGTCTGCTGTTTGTGATTCACCTCTTAATAAATTCCTGATGCTCTGCAGATGGTCAAGGCAGGGCTACTGGGAAGAGTTTTATGTGATCAATAGAGATGAACTTTTTTCCCCTTGGAAACTAATTTTTTTTGTGATCTATATGATTATTTTTGTCTCTTTTCTTGTGGTTTCTGAGCCAGATACGGGTTAAGTTTTCATCTAAATTATTAGCTGAGCTCATCCCCACTCTGCAGTCGCATACAATGGTGAGTTCTCTCAAAAACCCCTAAACCTGAGGTGAATGAGAGACATCAGCTGCAGACAGTGGGTCTGACCTGGCGAGGCTACGTGCTAACTCTTGCTGGGATGTCTACTGAGGCTTCTTAGCGGTGCCCGGTCAAAGCAACCACCTGGTTGCTTCAAAACTTTCTTGCTCCTTGCGAGTCTAACCGTTCAACTTGATGTTTTGGTTTGCCTGCTTATGTTATTGTTGGTTAACCAGTTTTCTTTCCTTTATCTTGTATATGGTGGGATCTTCGCTAGACAGAGGTAACAGTGGGGGACAGTTGTGTAGCTGGACCCTTGTGTGGTGGTGTTCATTGGTGGTTTGTCCTAAAACCGTTCCTGAATTCAGCTTTGCTTTCACCATGCTTCTGTGCTTGCATGACCTGGTTTCCGTGGAATAACCTCATCCCCGCCTACTTTAATTTCATTTTTTTTCTGTTGGGGTGTGTGTGCGCTTCCTCCTGATGTGTTCTTAAAATGGATCACCAGTGTGGATTTCAGTGTGCATCTCCTAACAGTTTTATGGATCCTTTTCAGTCTTTGAAGCTTCAGCAGATCAAAGGGACTTGGATTTTTTTGCTTAGTAAGGGAGATTAGCTGATAAAACTCATGATATTTTCTATAAACACAAGGTGTTGAAAAAGAACTGGAGCCAGAAAGGGAGAGATTGAGATTGATCTTGGTCCTGGTCCTCCTAGTGAGCTTGCTAAACACTCTCCTGAATCATGTGCTGCTGGCAACAACATGGTTTTGATAACTGCGATCATTATATTCATGTTAAATAGTTTTCTTGACTACTGCTACAGCAGAGTGTAACTAAAATGCTGTTGGTGAAACAGAATAATTTCCTTTTTGAATCCTGCTAAAAATCTGATTTTTGTAACACTAATCCCTCAAGGATTCGGATAAAAAATTATTTAAACACGTAGTTTTATCTGTCTGCATTTCAGCCAGGCTAAACCAGCTAATTAATGTCGTGCAATTCCTTACCCCTCCTTGGAGATGGGGAAGCACTGATCTTTGCAGAGCACTTCTGACAGGTTTGAAGGCTGGAAAAGGTCCGCTGACTATGAATGGAGGTAGTTTGGGGTATGTGTTTGTGGAATGGCTTGTTGATGGTAAGGGTACAAATAAAGGCTTCTGTTTCTCAAGTTAATTGATTGCTTTTGTTCCCCCCCCTCCCCACCTCTTTTGAATGAATAAATAGAAACTGTCGCAGGAGCGAGAGAAGTTTGCCGATGAGGACAGCATATTTTATGCGCTTGGAGAATGTGGACTCATTTCTTTTTCTGACTACATCTTCCTCACGACAGTCCTTTCCAGTAAGTGCAGTGGGATTTTTTCTCTGCGATTACTTCTTTTTTTGAAATTTTGAAGGTTTACAAGCAAGGAGTTTGCTATTGTTCTCCATATACATTTCTCTAAGAGGAATTCTTGATCGCGTGAAATGTGAGCCGAGTCAATAATTGGTATTGCTTCATCCAATTTGCACTTAGCTTCATGTGGTTCTGAAGATTTATTTCTCATTTCAAAATGTGGCCATTTAAAAAAAAATCTTTCTTCTGAGTCATTTGACCTACTGTTTAAAACTGTACATGGAGATGTGTTCTTGAGTTATGTTCCTATGATATTCTCGTGTTCGAATGAACATTGCTTTCCAGCTCTTCACTGGTTACAAGGCTGTCCAAGCTCACTTTTCCAGCTGTATTTTCACTTGGGTGAGCTCAGGCTTGTGTGTGATGTAATCCAATGAGGAGAGAAGTTAAGCTGTTTACATTTCAACAAGTATCATTAGATACCGTCTGTCTTTTCACCCTGCCGCGCTTGACTCGCGTTTGTGATATTTCTGTGATCTGCTAATCTGTTCCAGCAAAGACTGCTGCTGAGAAGTTTGCCTTGCTGGCAAGAAACAGTGAAACTGATGCCTTTGGTAATGTCAAATGGCATTTCTAGACTTTATTCATGGGGAAAGCAAGCTGAAAACCTCATTTGCAGGGCTTCTGTATTCCCGTGCTGCATAACAAACAGGAAAGTCATCAGAAATTTGAATTCTTTTTTCAGCCCTATTGTGGGATAACGGGCAATAAGCCCAAAGGAACCTGGGACGTTTTGTTTTGAGACTTTCAAAAAGACAAAAAAACACCCAAACCAAACAAAAGAAAAAAACCCGAGAGAAAACTTATCCATCTCATCTTAGATGTATCTGTTTCACGATGACCTCATGAAAATTAAACATTGTCAGGCATTAAAAAGCCGGGCACTTCCACGTCTCCTGTAGGCCCCTCACTGCTGCCTGCCCCATGCTGTTCAGGGACTAATCACCCGTGAGCGACCGACCTTGTATAGAAGCAACAAGCGCTTTTTGTTTTCCCGCCATTTTCTTGCGTGCCGTAAGATGGGCAAGTGAAAGAGGCAGCTCTTGGTTGCTGAGCACGGCATTTCGGAGGATCTGTTACAGGAAGAAGCAATGTTCAAGGTCTTGTTTCTCGTCCAGTGGACGTGGTGCGGGGAGCCCTGTATGTGACCTTCATGGTGTGAAAACAAACGCTGACAGATAAAGATACTGGAAGCCAGGGAGTTTGGTTTATGATTTTAATAAGCTTTTTTTTTTTGTTTGACTGAGTCTTAGAAGTGACTCTCTAAGACTTTTGCTATTCCTTTCTTCTGTTTGTCTCACCTGCACTGAAATTATCTGAGGTATTTTGGCTTGTGTAGTGAGGGCTTTTAATCCAGGTCTCCACAGATGTTGACAAACTCTCAAACCTATAGTATCACATTACTGAATGTGCTTTAGAAAACACTGCTACCCTTGACTTCATGGCTGTGCCAGTGGTGAACAACCTTGTATCCAGGACGCAGGGTGCAGAATTGATTTCGTGTGCTTCCACGGACAGCAGCAAGACAAATTGTTCTTGCTTTGGTTTAATTTCTTTCTTGTGAGAAGAAAAGGGGCCGCTTTGTGTTGGAGTTGCAGCCAGCCTTGTTTTGGAGGGCTCTGCGGGAGGGATGGGATTTTTTTTCCCGCTTTTCTCGGGCTGTTGAACATGTTTGCAGTTGCTGGGGGGTCAGACTAGCAAGAGGAGATGGAATTTGTGCTTTGAGGAATGATGTGAAGGAGGGAAGGAGCTTTCAAAAAAAATAGAGAGGAAAAAAGTATTCTAAGACTTTTAGGTTGACTTTTAGGTATTTGGGGAGTTTGCTGAGTGGACACTGAAGATGGAGGGAGGTCCATTGAAGATGGAGCTACTGTCAAACAGTGATTCCCCCGAGGAAGAGGTTTGGTTTCATTTTTAAAGCGTTTGCTTTTATAAAAATAAAACTCCTGATCAAACCTTGCCCTGTGGCTTAATAGAAAATTCACTGTTACGCCACGCTGGTTTACTCTCCAACTAGAGAACATGACCTTGCAGGAATCCAGTAGTTTCTGATTACTTCTTCTTCCCTGGAAAATAAATAAAATCGAATGAGGAAAATACATCTTAAACCTGACAGTTCAATATTGGTTTTCTCACTGTGTTGTTTAAATAACCCAGACATTAGGAAGGTATCTGAGCGAGAGTGAGCTGTAGATGACATCAAATACTTAAAAGTCACTAAATATTGAGAAAGGAAGGTGGTGTATTGAGCACTAAAGCAGGACAATCAGAAGGGGGTGTGGAATCGGGTCTGGGGAGGCAGGAGGGAGTGGTGCTCCTCTGCCATGCTCAGAAGGGATGGGGAAAGATCAATCATTATCAAACTCAAAACTGAACAGTGATGACTTCTGAAACCAAGAAACCCAACTAGTTTCATGTTACTGTGCTCCTTGGGAGTGTTGTACCCAGCAAGGTGGCTGAGGCAGCTCCAGCCCATCTCCCTGCCTCTGCTGAAAGCACTGCCGGGCTTTGGGAGCCCTTTCCCAAAGCATTTCATTTCGTTTGCTTCAGGTGAAGCTCACTTCAGTTGTATTCTCTGAAACACGGATGGTGTGGCAGCTGCCAGGGAGGGAGAGGAGGACAGAGGGCTGGAGGCTTCATCTGTATGTTGCTCGCAGAGAGCTGTTTGCATATTGCACAGAAAATGCAGTCTGTCACCATATTTTATTTACAAGCGATTTCTCGCTCTAGCACTGTCTGTTCTCATCAGCTGCTGTGTTTCTGTGAAAATGTATTTTTAAAGCAACTAATAAAATAACTTTTAACTGCTTAATGAAATCAGCCTTCTATTAAAGGCAGTAAGAGCTGAGTGGCCTTCAGGACACCCCACGGTTTCTGTCGCTTCATCCGCTCCCTGTGTTTTGAGGCAAAGCAAAATCCAGGATAAGCAAAATGCTGATGAGATTTCCCCCGAGTTCTTCAAATGCCATAGGATAGCAAAGACATCACTTCCGTGACTGAAGAGGTTTTTGCTTTTTGGACTTGCAGAACAGTTGGAGGAAGGAGCGACAGGGCTTTGCCTTCAATCAGCGACTGCAGTTTCAGAGGAAACATGGTCTGTTGTCCAGGCATGCTAATGCCTGCTTGATTAACAGGTACTGAAGGGAACAGGGCATTAAGAGAACAAGTTGGTGGTGTTTCTGTAATTGAACTGTCGCTGTGTCTGGATTTACTCCTCCTGGAAGGAGGGTTAAATAGCATTGGCTCAAGCCACAGTAATTACTCTCTTGCCAGGGCTGTCATAGCAGACTTGCAGCTCCTTCTCCCATCTCCTGCAGGTTCTCTCTAGAGCTGCCATCTCTTATGGGTACTGTCCCTCAAGAGGCCTCTTGCCTAGGATAGATTCACCTTTTTATTTTCCCTTTTTCCTGTGTAGGAAATAAATCCCAAGCCATCCAGCTCTGGAAATTATTTTCTGTCTGGATACTGAGCGCCAGGCGTGTCCCTGTGATGGAGGTGGCAGGGTGCACTCTCCAGCACTACTGCACACAGGCAATGTGATTTCCAGGGTCTGTTCCCACTGCGGCTATTTTGAATATGTATTGCTGCCTAACATTAATGTCTTTGGCCTACTTCCCTGCCGCGAGCGAGATCTGTCATCTTAACAGCGGCATTTTAATCCTCCAAGGCAGCACTAAGTGCCACAGGGCTCCCTCCTCAAGAAGAGGAGACAGGAGGTTGCTTTGAGTTTATGGGGAGTATATTTGTTTGTGGTCCTATTTGTGTTAACTTTAAACTTTCAAGACCCTCCATTTACCTACATGCATGTGCATGGGTCCGTTTCATCTGCATTATATGGTGCAGGGACATCTTCAATATCTTCTGCCAGCCCAGTCACTGTTGTGTGCGATTTCCAAGAGGTATCTGAGCAGCACAGATGTCCTCTTCCAAGGGATGTCCCAGCTCCCAAATAAACCTGGTTGCCTCAAGTCAGACCAAGGGCGCTCTGGCTCAGCATCCCACTTCTCTCATGGGCTGATAGCAATGCTGAAGGACAGAAGGACATAAATGGGACAGATTTCTCACAATCAGCTGTTCGGGATCTTCCCAAGCAGAGCTTAACCCTCTCCAATGTGAAAACTGACTTTAGAGCATGGGATGCTCTACCAACCTCCACCTGCAGTCTTCACTTGGTCTTTCTATGTTTATCTCTTCATCCCTTGCATTTGCATGGTGTGATGAGCTAATGGATATCCACCAACCTCCTGTATCACAGAAAACAGTAAATATGCAGTAGGGAAAGACTACTCTGTGTGCAACACCTGATTGAAAAGTTCTGGAAACTTAGTCATGATTATTTCTATAGAATTAGGAAACGGAGTAATTTTGTGTCACTTGTAGCAATATCCCAGAACCTGCAGATGTTTGGGGTATCCTCTTTCTCCAGGAGTTCCCTGGAGAGTGCAGCTTCTAATGGCCTTCACCTGGAGATGTCATTTCCACAGCTTTTTCCAGGTCCTTATTTCAGAGAGCTGTTTGAGGGGGACTCCTGATTTCCAGCAATGCTCTGTGAGTCATTCAGTGACTAATGAGAAGCTGTTGAAACATAAGTCTTGTACACCAGTACTAGTTAACCCCATCTTTGCTTTCTGTTGGGTACTGTCTCTGATGGCAATGTGGACATAATGGTTGGACTCCATCATCTCAAAGGTCTTTTCCAACCTAAACGATTCTATGTGCAGCTCAGTAACCTTGGGCCTTGGTACTCAAGTAGGGCTTGAATCCACGTGCCTAGGTTTGGGCAATGTGAGCCTCCAGTGTGGATTCAGAGCAAGGAGTGTTTAACTTTTTTTCTCTTTGTCTAGGCTGTTTAGGGCTTTTCTTACTATGGGTAGTGGTGGTACTTTAACTGTGCATGTTATTTACATTTCTGAGTTGAAAAAAAAAAAATTGGTGGGATTTGGTTTCATTTTCTGAAACAGTGAAATAATTTGAGAGGAAAATATCTGCAATGTTAGGGCAGTTCCATGTTTTTTCCCCATTTTTATTGCAGCTGGAGCTCACCTATCTGTATTTTGTGGATAGTTGTTTCCCTATAAGGCTGTAACTCTCCTCTCAAAAAGAATTTGGAAGTGCATGATGAGAAAATGTATCACCTAGTGATTGCCTATTACTGGTGCATTGCTGATAATGAACTAGACACCAGTGCTGGGCTGCTGGCTGTGGTCTGGTGGGGGTGAGCTCATCTCTGACCCCAGTGCTTTCCCCCAGACGGAAATGTGCCAGTTCAAACATGTACACAAATATTTCTCGGCTAAAAATAACCACTGTGAGGAGTCAGGCAGAATAATGGCCGTGCTAATTCATGTAACGAAAGGGGAAGACACACACACACAAAAAATATCTTGATTAATCCATGGTAAAAAGGTAAGCTTTTCTTAATGCTGTGTCTTGAAAAATATGATTATAGCTGCAAGGCTTGAACAGCCATCTCTCTAGTTGAAAATCTGTCTCTAGGAGGACTGCATTCATTTTGGATTGATGGTGAAGATTTTTTTTTTTTCAGCTTCAGGAGGGCTATGGCCTTTGCACATATATTTTTCTTAATTTTGGGATAGATGGGAAAGAAGCAATCGTAGGATATTTAACTCCTAATGACTCATTTTTCTCAAAATACCTCCCCGGCTGAATTCTTGATCTCTCCTGCACTGGAGTTGCTGGTGGATTTACTAGGCTTTGGGATGGATATAGGAGTCTTGAGCCGTTTTTTGTTTAGGGAAGGTCTCGACTGTCTTGAGCATGACGATGATGATGATAGGGTTGAATGCTTATGGGTAAGAATCAGGGGGAAGGCTAACAAGGCAGATGTCATGGTAAGGGTCTGTTATAGACCACCCAGTCAGGATGAAGAGGTTGATGAAGTGTTCTACAGGCTGCTGGCTAAGGTCTCAGAATCACTAGCCCTTGTTCTTGTGGCGGACTTCAACTTACCAGGTGTCTGTTGGAAATAAAATACAGCAGACAGGATTCAGTCCCGGAGATTCTTGGAGTGTGTGGAAGATGACTTCCTAACGCAACTGGTGACTGAGCCAACTAGGGAAGTCTCTACTAGGCCTGCTGTTTGTGAACAGAGAAGGTCTAGTGGGAGATGTGAAGGTTGGAGGCCATCTTGCGCAAAGCAACCATGAGATGGTGGAGTTTCCAATTCTTAGGGAAGTGAGGAGGGAGATGAATAGAACTACCTCCTTGGACTTCCAGAAGGCAGACTTTGACATCTTTAGGAGATTGGTAGATGGCATCCCTTGGGAGGTAGCCCTCAAGGACAGAGGAGCCCAGGAAGGCTGGACATTCCTCAAGAGGGAGATCCTCAAGCACAGGACTAGCTGTCCCTGTGTACCATAAAATGAGTGGGCACAGCAGAAGACCGGCCTGGCTAAACAGAGAGCTTTGGGCAGAACTCAGGAAGAAAAGGAAAGCCTACCAGCTACGGAAGACGGGTCAGGCAACTCGGGAAGAGTATGAGGTGGTTACAAGGTTATGTAGGGAGAAAATTAGAAAGGCCAAAGCTCAGCTAGAACTTAATCTGACCAGCATCGTTAATGGCTATTGGGGAGGTCTCAGTTGACTGAAAGCTAGCAAATGTGACACCCATCTACAGGAAGGGCTGAAAGGATGATCCTGGGAACTACAGACCTGTCAGTCTGACCTCGGTGCCAGGGAAGCTTATGGAGTAGGTCATCTTGAGTGCCATCACACAGCATATACAAGACAACCAGGTGATCTGGCCCAGTCAGCATGGGTTTACGAAAGGCAGGTCCTGCCTGGCTAACCTGATTTCCTACAACAAGGTGACCCAGCTAGTGGATGAGGGAAGAGCTATGGACATTGTCTACTTGGACTTCCGTAAAACTTTTGACACTGTCTCCCCCAGCATTCTCCTTCAGAAACTTATAGCACAAGGCTTGGATAAATGCACTCTGCACTGGATAAAAAACTGGCTGGATGGCCGGGCCGAAAGAGTGGCAGTGAAGGGAGCTAAATCTGGCCGGTGTCCGGTCACAAGTGGTGTTCCCCAGAGCTCAGTGCTGGGGTCTGTTCTCTTCAATATCTTTATTAACGATCTGGATGAGGGGATTGAGTGCAAATTTGCAGATGAGACCAAGCTAGGTGGGTGTGTTGATCTGCTAGAGGGTAGGGAAGCTTTGTAGCAGGACCTAGACATGTTAGATCAGTGGGCCCAGGTTAATTGCATGGGGTTCAACAAGGCCGAGCACCAGGTCCTGCACTTGGGTCATAACAACCCCTTGGCAAGCTACAGACTTGGGGATGTGTGGTTGGAAAGCTGCAAGTTGGAAAAGGACCTGGGGTTATTGATCGATAGTCAACTAAATATGAGTCAGCAGTGTGCACAGGTGGCCAAGAAGGCCAATGGCATCCTGGCTTGTATCAGAAACACTGTGGCCAGCAGGAATAGGGAGGTGATTGTCCCCCTGGATTCAGCACTGGTGAGGCCACACCTTGAATATTGTGTTCAGTTCTGGGCCCTCACTATAAAAAGGACATAAAATTCCTGGAGCATGCACAGAAAAGGGCAACGACACTAGTGAAGGGCCTAGAGCACAAGTCCTGTGAGGAGCATCTGAGGGAGCTGGAGTTGTTTAGTCTGGAGGAGGCTGAGGGGAGACCTTCTCGCTCTCTACAACTGCCTGAAAGGAGGTTGGAGTGAGGAGGGGGACAGCCTCTTCTCCCTGGTGACATGTGACAGGACCAGAGGGAATGGATGAAAGCTGCTTTATGGGAGGTTTAGTCTGGATATTGGGTAACATTTCTTCACTGAAAGCATTATCAAACATTGGAACGGTTTGCCCAGAGCAGTGGTGGAGTCACCATCCCTGGAGGTGTTTAAATGATGTGTGGACCTGTTGCTCAGGGATGTGGTTTAGTGGTGAGCTTGCAGAGTTGGATCGAAGATTGGACTAGATGATCTTGAAGGTCTCTTCCAACTGAAGACATTCTGTGATTCTGTGTGACACGGGAGAGTACCAGATATTTTATCATGTGAGTGTGCTGTACGATATTCATTACGTTAGTTTCGTTTATTTTTCTGCTTTGCTTCATTTGTTAAGATTTAAGGGAGGGACAGGGAGAAGAAACTTAAGAGGTATGAGCTTAAGTTTCATTGGGAAGAAATTGTGAGGGATATAGGAAAGAGTTGGACCAAATGTCCAACCAAAGTAAGACAGAGTTGCTCCTGTAAAACCTACTGAAATTTCTCCCTGGCAGCTCATGTTGCAGGTGCTGCTGTTTCTACGTATTCTTCTAACCATCTAGCTCATGTCTGGATTTTCCCTGGATGTTTAATTTATTTTTCCTACGGAAGATCTTCTAAGGGATCTCTAATAATTCTGAATTGGAAGAAGGAGAGACTTGGAGGTTGTATTGTCCTTATCTGACTTGCTTTGCTTCATTCAGCAAGAGCCCCTGCTTGCCTGGTGCCAAGCCTCCAGCAGCCCTTGTTGCCTTGCAGCTCAGGAGTGGACGCTCTGCATGGTGAGCTGGAAGCAGAAACACCTGGGGAAGCTACAAATAATTGTGGTATTTGCTGAGGCCAATTGTTGTCATGCTGTTTCAGTTATTTTAACTAATGTGACTCTTACTTTTAGGAATTATTTTTGTCTACATTTGTAATTCGATATGATCTCTTATGAGTGAAACGAGGATCATACATATTCATTTCCTCTTTGAAACTATGGAAACAGTCTTGCTTTCTAGCATATTTGCCATATTATTTAATTTACACAGCTCAGACAATGTGTGTTGGGGTGTTTTATTTTGTTTTCAAGAAATGATGACTATGTTCTCATCTGTGCTTATGAAAAGATTGAATTTGATTGAAATACAATTAATGTATTAAAATTTTAATGCAGCAACATTCTCCTTGGATTGTGCATTTAGTAACTGGATCAGAATTTGGCATCTGTAATCATCTCTAAATATGGTAATCAAATGGCAACAATTTTTTTATGAAAATCGGATGGAAAGAGAAACTCTGAGTTTTATAAATAAAGTTACATTTGTGTTCGGGTGGTCACTCTAGCCATCTGCAAATTGCTTGATGCACAGAGCCTCACCTGCTGCTGCCATCTAGAGATGGTGTGGGGGAAAATGAAGCAGGTTGGGTTCTTCACGGGTGTAGCAAAGGGCATGCCAGCACACAGCAGTCCAGAGGAGAAAAACAAAACAGGGATCTTATCCCTATAGGTATGGAGTTTTGAACCATCCTGTTTATAATTTGGGTTAGATTTTCCCAGGTTCACACAACATGTGTAGCTGATCGTTGCCTTGCTATAAACTCTGATGTTGTATTTCACAGCAAGTCCAAAGAAGGTCTCCTGAGTAGCCACAGTTTTATATGCGAGGAGCTGTTACATGCAGAATTAGTAGAAAGCTTTGAAAAATTAAATTGTCTCATTGGCCTGGTTTTGGTTTTTTTTCCGTTTTTTGTTTTTGTTATTAAATATGCTTGCAGGCTTTCACCTCGTATGCTTGTTACTAAACAAAGAATTTAAGTTGATGTAATTGCCGGTTATTCGTTACTTCAAAGAGTTGAAATAATTTTTCATTGCTGTTTAATCCAGTTACTTTTCTGTAGCTGATTTTATATCGAACATTTCTGATCAGATCCAGCGCTTGTGTATTCCTTAACTGAATATACCATTTTATCTGAAAGCCCAATCTTTTACTGTCCCTTTTTTTGCTCTGTCTTTCTTCCGGGCATTGGTCTACTGTTTGCTTGGCTTGCTACACCTGTTCAATGGGATAGGAATCCAAGTAGAAGCTTTGATTAGCACAGGTTCTCCTGTGCTGTGTGCTGTAGAAAAGTGAAGAGATTCACCTCTTCCCTTAAGATGATTTACAGTCCTTGGGAGTCCAGCTACCCTAGGGCTTTACAGTAAACTGGGACTCCCGCTAAGCAGAAGTGATGTCATACCAAATATGTACAGGAATACAGGAGAGCTCCTTTTCTAGACAATGGTAGTTTTATGTTTTTGTGCTTCTGTGTGATGAGTCAGTCCCTTGCTATGTTGCAATATTTTGGTCATTTTCATATCCTATTTGCTATCCAGGAGCACACGTAGGGATATTTGAATATTATTATGAGGGTTATTCCATCCCATTGAGTCGAAGATTACAATATTTTTTTTCCTGTAGTTGTTCTTAATCTTCCTTAAGGTCTGTCTTTATAACAATAATTTTATGTTTACATTGCTGGCTTTCAGCATTTTCCAATTAATTACAAACTGACAACTTTGGTGCCAGTATTCTCATGCATTTCCGGATCATGAAGGATCTCGCAGAATACTACTACTAACTGGATGTTGTGATATATCAGTCAACTTCTTTTCCATCCTGTAATTTCTATTGTGTATCATTAGTCTGATTGTACAAACCCAGTCTTACTCTGATTCGTATGAGTCTCATGATATGCATAACATTTTAAACTAACTTAATATCATACAAAAGTAGTATTTCTGTATATGAGGACTTCGTGGTCATAGATTTATTCTTTATCATACACTTAATTTTTCTACATTATTTTAAGTTTATTCATGCCTTCAACATTCTGCTTTTGTTTAAGAGAGAGCATGAGAAAGGTGTTCTGGGATTTTTTTACTATTGGAATACAAGCTTGTGTTCTGCATAAGCCAGGGCATTTTGTGGTGAGATTTTGTTACCCAGCAGATACTTGAGTAAATGAAGGTATCCTGTAAATACAATGCCTTCAGTCTCAATGAAGTATTAATATTCTTGGAAGATTTTTAGTTTTCCTAGCTGGCCTTCTGATCTTCATTAGATACTAATTTTCATTTTAAAATTCCTTACTCAGAGGAGACCACTGCTACAAAATTTTGCTATGAATACTTCTTTTAATACATATGCTTAAATTTTCCAAGTGCCTTCTTTTGCAATATAAATATGATACTTTGAGTGAGTAATGTTACAGACTGCACCTCCTTTTCTGCTTTATGAAACAGAAGTGTACAATCTAGTCAGTAACTGTACTGTCTGATCTGGTATAAAATTCCTTGTGACCAGGTACCTACAATGGCTTTAACATCAGTGTGAACAGTAGCTGGTCATCATGTGTTCCCACAGCCACCATAAAGTAGCTGCATCTTTGTCTTAAAAGATATTGGATCTGCTTTTGGCATAGGATTGCAGGAGAGTGTAATATCACATTTCATATGGAAAGGCAGTTACTTTATTCAAGCTAAAGCCATTGCTTACAGGTTTTCTTCATGTGGCTGGTGGATCTGTCACTATAGTACACTGGAGATTAAGGTGACTACTGAAGTTTTAAAATGTAGCTCTATCCATTGCAAGCTGCAGTCATTGGATTCTCAGGTGATGAAGTGAAGAACTTCCTGTTTATCACATGCTTTTAACCTCCCTTTGAGAACCTGAATAGAGGAATACTTGTGGACTTCAGTATATAAGAAATGTTTTCATGTTACCTGGATTGTCTTTTAAACTCTTTCAGTTTATGGTGAACATTAGAACTGGTCACAGTGTTCTGCGATGGTTATGTTACCTTGGGATTTAAAAAAGCATAACCTTCCTTTTCTCTTTCTTTATGCTGTCAAGGGTCTTTGACTGTTTGACCACTGTGCCACGGGATTTGTCTATGCATTGTATCTCCAAATTGTAATTTTTCTTAGTTACCATGTTTCATCCGCTCTGTATGGACTTCTTCCTTTGTAGCTGGAAGTACAGCTTTACACGTGTGGTGGTAGGAAATGTATTCCTTTTAAGTAGAACATTTTCAGAGATTCAAATCATCTTATTATAGTAACTGGCTCTCCTCCTTATCATTTGCTGTGTTGTCAGGAAGCATCATCAGTAAAGTATTTGTATTTTCTTGGAAGGCCGTTGATAAGTGTGAAACAGTACAGGACCAGTAACCTATCACGGCAGATCTCTCTTACAAATGCCCTTAATATAACTCCCTGTTTGCAATTACATTCTGAGACTTACTGATTTGCCTGCTTCTAATCCATTCTAATCCATAACATATTTTTGATGTTAATTTTGTATCATTCCTGCTTTGAAGTCCTGGCATGGTGCTCTGCAAGCTAGCACACAGAAAGTATTTTTTACTGAAGTCAAGTGAGATAGTTTGCTTAAAACCAGGTGTAAGTAAAAGATGACTGCAGATTATATGCCTGAATATTTTGTTTGAACACACAGTGATGAGTTTTTATTGCTATAAGCAAAGTTACTCTAAAAACTCCTAACTTTTATATTTAAGAAGCATGATACTGTATTTATAGATGATGCAGAAAACATGGAGACAGTTAATATTTAGATTGTTTCTGATTTCATTTTATATAATTTTCTCAGTTAAAAGGAGCAGTTTTTACAGATTTAGGTTAGTTGTAGAAAAAATTCATTTCAGAAGACCTGTTATTGAAGGTTTGAAATAAACTTGGAGTCTTTACTATGCAACTTTACAAATAAACAACATACAAAAGCATTGTGATCACAGTATGTAATACAGTTTCTTATGAGATTCTTAGATGTATTGAAAAATTAATGTATACTGTTAATAATCTGTTGAAGTTCACAGTAAAGTTCAGCTCCTGTTTATTATTATTACTATTAATAATAATCAGTTATAATTACTAATTAATAGTAATATTAATAGTCTGGAGTTGTACTCGATCCTTAAGGGTCTTTTCCAACCTGATACAATCTGCAATTGCATTGCTTTATAATATAGTTGTGTTTTGCAGGTTGGTTGGTTGTTTTTTTTAAACAGATGGTTTGTAATTGTGGAACTTGTGGCAAAATACATGGCTGAAAAATGTGCAGAATTTTGTTGCCTGGTATATGTGGTATTTATGACTCCTCATAGGCTTTTGCATCAGTACTGATAGTGGATTAATACGAAAGCAGCTCTATTCTTAGCTCATATTTAATTCTCTGTATTGAGCTGTGGTAGTATGGATTATTTCAGCTCTGTGTAGTGTTTCAAGTGTAAGCTAGAGCTTATTGCCAGGTGGCAGGAATGAGGCATATAAACATTTTATGGACAACAGATGCAGATGAATGGAGGAATTTATCTCATGCACTGTATACTTGTTTGGCTAAGTGATAGAGCTTTTAGTAATTCTTCTATGCTGATTGATGCTGGACAATTAAAAACATATAAATTACTACAGGAGTAATTGCTGCAAAGAGAGAATAATCATAATGTTCTATGCATAAAATACAAAGTTGCTTCTCATAAGCATTTCAATGAGTATTTTTCTTCTACATTGTAGAAGAAAAGCATAGAGTGAGGAGTAGCAGAAAAAAACCTCTTGAGTCTCCTGGTCTTCAATTACTAAGTTACTGGTAGTCCGTTTTATTTATATTAAAGGGTTATCTCAATTGCATGAGATTTTCAAAATGTTGTTATTTTAAAAGTTAAATAAACATGTAGTTGGGCTGCAAATGCAGTTGGCCGTTTGTTACCAATATATCCCTCATTGAGGAAAGGAAGCTGGAGCTTACTTCGCTTGCATATACTTTCCCTCCAGCTATTCTCCACAGATAAAAACAAATGTGCTATAGTCCTTAGATGTATAAAGTAGCTGCACAAAGCCTGATGCTTAGCCCAGTTACAGCTATTGTATTTAGGCCACTAAATTCCACAGAGTTGTATCAGTGTCAGTAAGAAGATAATCAAGTCCATAAAGAACCTTGGTCGTATTGTCCGGTGTTTATTTCTGCTGCTGAGCCTTTTCTTAGTTAAGGAAAGCTTTTGGATTGAGGAAGACAGATGGGTATCATTTGGGAAAGGTAGAAATGAAATAATATATTCTGATATATTTTACTGAAATAAAATGTCATGACATACATTGCAAAGTTGTGGTCATTCTTTTAATGAGTAGTACTAGTAATAGAGTTTTAAAATTCTGCCTAAGAATATATTTTCTCTGTAAGTGCTTTTAATATAATGTTTTTGCATGTAGATTGCTGTACTTTTGTTGTTGGGGTTTTTTTTTGTTGTTGTTGTTTTTGGGGTTTTTTTTGGTTTTTTTTAATGATTTCTGTAAAAACAAACTAAAGTGAAATTTGATAAACCTCAGCCCTGTAATTATTTTTAAACAAAGTTTTGCTGGTGACAGCGTATTTTTTTAAGTAAGCAGATTCCATATGTGGTATTAAGTAAATCATTTTGTGATTTGATGGTGGCGTGTTGGGGTGAGACATCCTGTAATGTAACTATGTCTGAAGTTATTTACTGGTTTTCCTCTGCCAAATTGTGATTGTTTAGTCTTCTAACACTTGTACTAAAGGTTTTTCTGGGTAGTGGTTAACAGTTGTTTTCAAAGCAAATGTTAAATCTAAGAAGACATTCCTTTTCAAAAAAATCCTGTTCTGGCAGAGGAACTTGATTTGTGTTCTTGTTCAGTGTTCCTTTACTGTTTTTAGTATGGCTGTTGAAATCTATACCTTATATGATCTCATTGTACTGCCTGCATTTCATTAATGAGTGACTCTGTTTAGGGCTTGGGGAGTGAAATACTTTTCATATGACACTACCCAATATGAGTGCAATGCACCAGCTGCAAAAACCACAGACCATCTGATTTTGCGGCTCTTGAGGGTGTGAAAAGTTCAATTGCTTATACTGGGGCTTATATCTGTATATTATACCATATGGAAACGGAACTACTGTAGACTTGGAAGAAAAAAGAGAAAACCAAGTTCTTTAGCCATTGTTCAAATATAGATGAAAAATGTGTATCTTCAATGTGTATGAATTACTATATGGCATTCAAATTTTTTTTGAAAGAATATAATAATATATAATTTTTTTTTTTTCCACATACTGCTATTTTTAAAGAAAGATGGCAATGTGGAAATTGTAAAGTAAATTTGTGGGTTTGGTGATTAAAGCTTAATGTGCTCCTGAAAGTAATGGATTCCGAACTGCTTCATCAAGATAACAGGTTATTGGTACTTACATACGTTTACCTTTCTGTATTGATTTTCTTGCTGTCCTTTCCTTGTCTAGAAAGATAGAAAGCAGTCATTTAGAGTTTGAATGAACACTATCCAGATTATCCAGAATGCAAGCTAAAAATACTTTAAGATACTGTATTTCAGTCATAACTTGTGAAGTTCTAAAGTAGTTGTGAATTTAGTAAGCCAAAACATGAACAGTCATACTAGTTGTCACTATTCTGTCGTTCCTCTTTCTGTAGAATTGAAGTATAAGCAACTATCTGTGGATCTGTGGAATAATATATTACATGCATTTGCAAATAGTTTAAGGTTGGTCTTTTATATGACCATGTGAAAGAAATCAAGAGAAATGGAAAGTTTTTTACCAGTCTTAAATGCTATGATCAGTTTTCTTTGTGTTTTTTAATACTGTGAGGTTTAAAAATCCTTTGCTTTTTCATGAAGTCATAACAAGAATAAAAACTACTATTCTGGTTAGGAACTGATCAACTGTTAGTCACTATATTACTGTTTCATGTTATATATGAGGTTAGTACAGTAGTTAGCAGTTTCATATTAATCTGAGGAGTGTGTGTTTCCTGAAATTGGTATGCCTGAGATTTCAGAAGGGGAAAAATTAAGAAGCATTTGAATGTTTATAATGAAAAAGCACCAATCTTTGCTCATAAGCACATCAGCAAGGTTTTATTCATATATCAGCAATTTTAAGAAGAGTTTAGAACTGTTCTCTGAAAGCAACAGAGTTGCAAACATTAGAAACTGTAACCTGTTGACAAGGGACACTCCTACCCAACTTCTGCTGTTTGAGTCATTCAGTCAAGGAACACAGCAAATGTCATGATTTATATCCTGAAACAGATAGTACTGAATAAGAAGTTCCAAATAGCAGCCAGCACGTGACCAAGTCCTAATCTGAATTTTGTTTGGACAGATAGGTCCAAATGATGAAGAGTTTTGTGAAATGTCACTCCTTTCTGTGAATAAAGCATAAGCACAAAGAAGTGCTAAATTTGTTGTACACTTTTTTCACTGCGACTCATCCTTCCAGCTCTATATATAGGTTCTGCCAGCACCGAGAAAGTGCTTTTTGTTGACAATACGCCTCAACAACAGGTTTCTCTGAACCACTGTTGAATACCACTTAACTGCTAGCTATGGAGCAGCTATTCAGAGTATGGTTATGAAAATCATGACTGAGAACTGATTCCACTCATAATGAGGTAAGAGTAAGTATAGAGTATTGTAGCAATACATACTGCCAACAGAGGAAAAAAACCAGAAAATAAAGCTTTTAGCTCTTGTGGTGTCAGTTAAATTTTTTTGTGATACTTAAATAGTTTCATGAAATCACAAGTTGACTACCTCAGATTTTGATATTTGTCTTCTGTGTATTAGGAGAGCTTTTAAAATATGTATTATTTTATTATTTTATTTTGCTTTTTGGGCTCTGAACCTTTCAGCTTTTAGGCTTTTAAACTTCTGATTTGTACCCATGAGAACTGCAAATTTATATTAAAAAATAATAATAATAAAAAATGGAATGCTTGTAAAACCTCTAGATTCCAAAAGTTGAAGCTTTAAGGAAAATACCAAACATTGTGAGATTTCAAATAAAGGCCTAAGTGTCTATCCAAAGTTATGTTATGAAAAGTAAAATCAGTTTATGTATATCACCGGATGAAGTGGTCTGGCTACTGAAATTGGACTGTTTTACCATGACTTCAGTGAAGCCTCAGTTTTATTCTCTTAGAATCATAGAATCATTAAGGTTGGAAAAGACCTTTAAGGTCATCGAGTCCAACCAATTAACACCCCCCTCTACCAAGTCCACTACTATGCCATATTCCCAAACACTACATCTATATGTCTTTTTAAACACACCCAGGGATGGTGACTCAGCCACCTTGCTGGACAGCCTGTTTCAATGCCTGACAACCCTTTCAGTGAAAATTTTTTCCTAATGTAGAGTTTATACCTCCCCTGGTGCAGCTTGAGGCCATTCCCTCTTGTTCTGTCACCAGTTACTTGTGAGAAGAAACTAGCATCTACCTCTCTACAATGTCTTTTCAGGTAGTTGTAGAGAGCAATAAGGTCTCCCCTCAGCCTCCTTTTCTTCAGACTAAACAGTCCCAGTTCCCTCTACCTCTCCTCATAAGACTTGTTCTTCATGCCCTTCACCAGCTTAGTTGCTCTTCTCTGGACCTGCTCTAGCACCTCTTCTTAATGCTTTTCCTTATACTGTCCAGAGGTAATCCGTTTGTCCCATGTCTCTGAATCTTCACCTCTAGATGGGAATGCTTCCTCTATTTGATCAGTGGTGAGTCAGTTTAGGGGAAAGAGAGGCTGGGCTTACTAATTCTCAAAGAGGCAGCACAGTTGTTAAAAAATTAAAATTGTTCCTTCTTTTCACATATTGAAGCTTAAGGAGGTTGTAGTTCACTGATCAGGGCTTAAAGCCTTCAAAGTTTGTGAGATGCAGAAGGCTAAAACAAGATGTTTGTAATAAAAGTGTAATTATAAATGGTACTTAAAATGACCAATTATTATTATTATTTACCTTTATGCAATGCTGGTCTCATGGTGTTGGGAATTTTGCAGTTCAGGATTATGCTATTAGTTCCTTAAATAGATGCTACTACTCCAATGTAATTTTTACCACAGATTGGATCCCTACAGAGTAAAAAAAAAAAAAAGAGATCTGAAATTTTCATCTGTTGTGTGCTAAGAGAATTGACAAAATAAAGAATTTTGAATTTATCTAGCCTTTAGGAGTAACATGGAAAAATTGTTCAAATTAATACCCTCATCAAACAGTTTATGCGCAAGTTTTTCATTTTTGTAAGTAATTAAATTAATATTTTTCATTAAAAAATAAGTACTTGATTTGCAAATAGTAATTTTTGGGATTTGCCTTGTAAAAAATAATGGGTTTTATGTATTACGCATATTTTGTACATGTTAAATAACAGGAAAAAGTAAGTATGCAAAAAACTTGAGGACATTTCAAAAAATTCATTACAAGAAAGGTTTTTCTTTTTTTTTTTTTTTTTAAGCACGAAGAGCTTAATAATTTTAGAACTTCATAGACCTCTTTTTAAAATCAATAGCAATAATTTCTACCTTTGATTAAAAGAATTAACCCTTTCATTAAAAATGCTTAACATGCCTATAATTTTCTTGATTAGAAAAACATAGGAAGTAAAAAGAAGGCAGCTAGGAAACTTGTTTCAGTGTTAAGATTAACTATAAATAATATTTCCAATAGAGTATGTAATGCTAATACAATTCCCAAATTCTGGCTTCTCTTTCGGAGTGATTAGATGATGGTATTTTGAGACCACAAATAAATGTCAGCAATTTGGTTGCGCTTTATTATCCACTTTTCTAAATTAAAACCAAATAAATTGAAATGCCAGGTTCACTAAGTTCAAGTTAGTATTTTATAGATGCAAATCAGACTAAAAATGTACTTGTTGAATTCATTGCTGTCCCTCAAATAATTTATTTTATTACATTAATATCACATTAACTTCCATATAATCTTGTTTTTATGAGGCATTCACAAATCTTCCCCATACGTGTCACTAATCTGGCATCACCTCAGTATAAGCTGTTCTGTGATCAGTTGCTCTTTTCTTTTATTATGCATCCCAACTTCATTCCAGGAGAATAAAACAAAATAAAGATGACATGTCAATATCATTGTCTACCTTCTTAATTTTTTTTTTTTACTTACAGTATCCACTTCATCATTTTAAATAATTTTGTTATTAGTGCTTTAATTTAGTTTGTATGAGGAGTGCACTTTTGAGGCACATCTCCCAGTCATCCCTCCTATGATGCCTGGGTTTACACTGGAGAGCTGTTTTGGTTTGTGTAGGTTGGATGCCTTTAGTTAAAAGTAATCTGAAAGATGCTCTCCAAAAGCACATCAAATGGGCTCTGTCATCTAAAGAACATACAAGACACTGGACCAGACTGAAGTACAATCCACCAAGGAATATATAAAGTGGATGATGAACCTGCAGTATGGGTATTGTCCATTCTTATTGCTTTGTCTACTTGGTAACATGGACAGAATTTTTGAAAATCTCAGTGATTTCTTGAGACATGTTTGTCGTGAAGCAGAGACTTCCCTGAATATACATTCATGCAATAACAGAAGCTTCTATTTCACCTAAAACAATACATTTATTACAAGTAACCCTTTTTTTTAAAGATCTTTATTAAGGTTACATAATAATGCTCAAAAATGTCTGAATGCAGTTAATGCAGTCCTGATTTAGTTCTTTTGTGTGCACAAGCTGCAAATTCGCCATCTCCAATACAGTTCTGAAGGGCTCCTTGTTTAATTCAGGTTCTCACAGTGTCATTAGTGACAATTTAATAAGAAGCTACCCAGTGAGTTAGTTAAGTATCAGCAACATTTGACAGTTTTCCTTGTTTATGGCACATCATTCAAGCTGTTCTGATGAGCTTTTCTACATTACTGTTCACTGTAGTTTGTGAATGCTTCCTAAACATTTCCAGAATAATTTTCACAGTTATTTGAGGGACGCTTTGTTATTACCAATGTTCTATGAATGGCAGACTAAGACATGGGCATCTGTGATCTAATTGTAGTGCTGAGTGTTACCAAAACTTTGCTTGTCAGTAACGCTACTTTTATTGATGTCGTCATGACAAGCACATCAGACTGATGATTACACCCCTTAGAGAGGGAAACATAAATATATGTCAGCCTGAGGGAAAGAAAAAAGAAAACAAACCTGCAACAAAACACTTGTTTCGTATCACACAAAAACTGTGATAAAGGTGGAGTAAGGCCAGTACTGAAGAATGCCGCTGAACCGACTGCAGTATGTGTACTTCTCTGTAGAGTGAGTGGTCTAGGTTTTTCTGGATAGTTTTTTGGTTTGTTCTTTTTTCTTCTTTTTCTAGCATCCACAGTATCGTAGGTCAAGGAATTACATGACTGAATCTTTGCTCTGTAAAGAATCCCCTGCTTTTATCTGTTTTGAACCCAACATCAGCATCATTTGATACCATCTTACATTCGTACGGAAAGAGACAGTGGACAGTCATTCCTTGCTTATCTTTTCCTTGTAACAGTTTTATTTTACTTCTTTTGTATGTTCATTTAGTCATCTTTTCCCCAGACTAATGGGTAGTAGTCGGATTGGTCAAAACTATTGCTTATAATCACAATTGCTGGCCTTTATACACACATTTTCCAGTTTTATCATATCTTTGTAATTGAGACAGGGAAGGGCCTGCACATAGATGCCAGAGGCAGATGCATGTCTGGTATATTAATGATTCTGTTCTCATTTTGTTATCTTTCTTCACATTTGATAATACTAGATTTGCTTTTTTGATTACAGTTCTAACATGTTGGTTTTGTTCAACTTTCATTTGTAATCCAAGTCCTGATTTTTATTGTTTTGGTGTGTTTTGTTGTTGGTTTTGTGGGGTTGGTTTTTTTTTCCGTTGGTTTTTTTGTTGTTGTTCTTTTTGGTTTTGTTTTTGTTTGTTTGCGGTTTGTTTTTGTTTGTTTGCGGTTTGTTTTTGGGTTTTTTTTGTTTGTTTTTTTTGTTTTTTTTTGTTTTGTGGTTCGGTTTGGTTTGGTTTTTTTGTGGTCACAGGTAATCCATGTCTGTCATCGTGTAGATGAAGCTCAGATAGCTTTTAACATCAACACATCCCCTTACGTTTACCTATGTTGAATATTGTTTGATCTTTCATTGTCCAGTTAGTCTTTATTCAGTCCTGTAATTTCTGTCACTGGGATTGATCTTAAATTCATAAATAACAATGCAACTTAATTTTATTAATCTGAACTTTTCTTATTTTCTGTTTTTTATCCAATTATTTATTTATGCCATGGTCTTCTCTTTTATCCTATGGAAGACTTATTCTTTTGTGCCTTAATAAATGTTGCTCTTCAATGCTGTTTCAAAGCATCACTCTGTATAGTGATAAAACTGATGAGTCAATGGGCATTTACTATTTATTTACATTTAATAGGCTGAGCTGGGTTGCTCTGTTGGCTCCTCTAATTTCAGTTGAAAGGATTCTCCCTTGAATATAACTGGTGATTCCAGATCTGTTTACCCCTTTTCAGTAAGGGCAGTTCCATGCAGAGAAATTTAAGTGTCTTTGTTTTGACCAATCTTACACTTGTGATGTGGTGGAGTATTCTTACTTAAGATAAAAGACTCCAAAATATTTATTTCATGCAACTCATCTAAGCATGTGTAGTCTTCAGTTTTTAAGAATTTAAGCAACCCTAGGTAGATTTTTCACATTTGCACTTTTATAAGATCTTCTAGTATGGGATTATGTGAACTTCATACATGTATTTGTATAAAATGATGCTTGGAGACCTAGAGCTTTTTTAATTTTTTTTTTTTTTTTAATGGAGTTGGAGCCTCCTTCCCACAATATTCTTAGCAGTCACGGATGAACTAAAATTTTATAATGTTCCAGTTGAACTGAAATCAGTTATTTTGCTGACAGAATTAAAATAAATATTGAATTTGAACTCAGTGAGAAATATTTTCCTTGAACCTCAAATGTCTAATTTGTTTTCTTTCAAAATCCTGAAAAAGATGCATTAATTGGTGCACCCTATATTTAAGGGTGGACAGGAATTATTAACTGAGTTAAGAGACATACATGGATAACTTTACAGACTTTTGTCTGTCTAGGAATTACATCTTTTTGCCAAATAGCATGACTGAATAGCAAAACTCCTTCTGTCTGTTCCCATTTGAAACATAAACTAGCTTTTGAACTCCACTAAGTTCATACAGAAATATTTTGATTTATCCTTTCTTTTTAGACAGATATAGATAGGAAAAATACTACATTATATACCTCTTTAACATGCAAAGGACAGTTAAACAAATGAACAAGGAATATAGTAATAAAAATTAAGTAAATAACAAGAATCAAGAAGAATAAGATACTAGGTCAAATATCATCCAGGTGTATTGCAGAAGGAGGACAGTTTGTCAGAAACAGGTATCAGAAACTGCCTTTATAAGACCTGAGACAGAATTCATCTAACCTAACTTCATATTCCCATAGTCTGGATATCCAGATCTGAGAATATCATCTAGACACTCATTATAGTCAATGGAAAGAAGACGACATTATGAAGAAGGACTCATATCAACCTGAGACAGATGTCTAAACTGATTTTTGTGACTCAGAATGTGAAAGAGTTTATAGCACTTTGAACTAGAATGTGACATGGCTGCCTACATTATGTCTGGAATGACAATTGTCACACCCTAAAGCACAGAGAACTGAATTACTCTGTTTTAAGGAGATTTTTTTATTATTATTATTATTAATCTCTTTTCATCTTGTGTCATGAACATATATGGTATTTTGTTGATATATTCTGATTTGATATAGAAATTTGTTTAACCTGTTGGTTAGTTTATCTACACAAAACATTACACTTGTATCATTGCTTTAAAATGAACGTATAGGTGCTCAACTAATTCAGCTTTATATCTTTAGTTCTGTGTTAGAGCTATATTTCATATCCACTTAAAAATACAAATGTAAAAATGTACATAGATTCACAGTGGCATATAGGTGGGGTATATTAATTGAGCTAATTTGTGTCTGAAATACTAGGTTAATCGCATTTGTAATGCTTGTAATGCTTGTAAATCAGAAAATAATTGCTTAATTGTAAATTACATATTGATTAAAGCTCATGTGTGATTTCAAAGGATGACTGTATTTAGGTTTGCATAGTATATAGCCTTCTTCTGAGGAAAATGTTCATTTCTTTTGGAGTTTGGAATGAATCTTTCCAACAGATGCTTACAGCATGCTGACGTAGAACTTTGAGTGATTTTTATTTTAAAATGCATTACATAGTCTTTCGCTATTGTTCTGTCAGATATTTTCATCAGTTATTTAGAAAATAAGAACAAACGGAACTTTTTAGTTGCAGTGTCTGAATTAAAAAAAAATCCAAGGCTTTTGGAATATCTAGTTTTTAGAATGAGGTAGAAACTACAAAAATCAATATTGAAACATACTTAGCTTCAGGTAGACTAGAAAGAAGTTTTATGTTGCTACCTTTTTTTTTTTTTTTTTAAAGGAAAATCAAAATTACTGTTAAATGCAAATTCCTTTTCCAGTGTTATTCTGGTGGATTACATGGAAAATAGGTTTGTTTTTCAAAGTGTGCCTTGATCTTAAGGAATGCTGTAGTACATACTCATAAGTCTGAATGTTGCATTCTTTTTGTGTTATGGTTAAATAAATCCAAAGTTTTAAACAAATTTTATCCCGTCTTAAAGGGAAAATTTTGCCCTGATTGTCAATTTCAGCCTGATTGAAGAACAGAATAAAGAACACCAAAAAGCCACAACCCCTTATTGATGGGAAGCTTTTACTTAACAGCCAAGAATACAGTATCAATGTCATTACCAAATAATGGAAGTGCAACTATCAGTCCATAAAATGCATCATCTACAAAAAGTAAATTCTGAGCCAAATTTAGTCTTTTAATTTAGGAACGGTATCTCTTATGGTATGTGATTTCTGCTAATTAGTATCATGTTTAGAGTGAGTAAGTGTACTTTTTTTTCAGATGATTGATTAGGAATTCTGTTTATTTAGTACTGTGATGTTCGTAATTAATAATTTATGTAATGATACAAGACTAACCAGGGAACTTAATCAGGGAAAATCCATAACAATATTGTCCAGATCAGTACTATGCATCAGTAGTAGATACTGAATGGAGGCATTGTAGTGTGTTGTGATTATACTGGAATAAATGGGCTGCTGGGAACACAGGATCATGGAATATAGTGATTTAGAACAACTAGCAAGATAAGAAGCACAGACTAAAACATACCTTATTCTTTTTGTCTTATAATTAAAGGAAAAAGTTCTTGAAGTTGTTGCTTATACCTGCTTAAGCTAACACTTTGTCCTTGAGTTTTAGTCACTTTAAGATTTTGTCCTCCAGTTTCAGAAACATTTGCAGTTACATTTTCAGTTTTATCATTACAATTGGCACAAATTCTGGTAGGATCTGTATGACAGATAGGGGATCCAAGATAAACGGAAATGTGAACTTCTCCTTAATAGAGTGGTAAAGCTCAAACTTGGTAAACTTTTTGTATAATGTCTGGATGTTTATTGAGATGTTAGTAAATCAGAATTCTGAGTCACTTTTTTAAAAATAGTACCGCCCTAATATATATACAATTTTTTATTAAAATAGAAACAAATACTACTTCTTTTATAAATGGTGATACAGTTTAGTTTAACTTCGTAAGTTATTGTCAACCACATTAATATTTCTACTTCAGTTGGTTTCCTAAAAGTGATGCTGTATTTTTTAATAAACACATAATACTTAAAAGTCCCTTTAGTTTGATTCTTGGGAATACTTTTTTAACATTGAATTCTTAAAAATTAAGCATTTTGTTTTTATTTACATCATTTCATTCCAGAGAAGACTGGACAGAAATGCACAGGAAGTAAATTAAATGTCTTCTACGTAAAAAACCTTCATCCTTTTTAGATATGTAAGAAAAATCTATTACAAATCTGTCACAAAAATTGCTGGCTTGTAAAATGGGTATTTAGCAAACAGTATTACTGGTCATTGTTTAGATTGATTAGTCTAAATTGATTCTTATATTTTTCTTTTAGTTTTTTTTGAAAAAAGGTAGAGTTCCTCCAGACTCACTGTGCTCAGCTTTTTTGTTTAGCTGTTTGTGTGAACCAATTAAAGTAGTAAGGATATGAATGGGAATGAAATTAAATGGGTAAGGTATTTTGCTCTTCCTGAAAGGTTTCTGGTTTGAAAACCTGATTAGGACTGCAGTAAAATCTGGTTCTAATTTTATATTTGGTGATTTTCAGTGTATTGCTGGTTTGATTTTTTTTTTCTTTTTTTGCAACTTTACTGTTAGTACTGCTTCTGTTAAATTTATGTAAATGTCGTGTAGTGAGTCCATACTTAAAAATAAGCTATTTTGATTCCAGTTAAATTTTAAATCTCTTTTAAATGCCAAATGTTTAAATTTGAGTTTAATAAAATATATTATGTTTGTGGTTGTCATTGTTAGATTGTTAATAATTGTGAATTTTAATCCTATTAGCAAGATATATACACATAGTTAGAGACGGTTATAAATAAACATGCATTTCCTCATTTCCCATTTGAGAGCCCTAGACTTTTAGTTGTGAGTGTTTTCTGTAACACTTCTTACTTAAAACTTTCTGTTAATAAAAATTTTTGAAAGAGATGTGAAAATCTCTAGAGATCTGTAGGGAATTGTTCTCTCTTCTTGCATGGAATTTGTGGGGATCTCATAGTGAGCGTAATATAATCAGTGAGCAGTCAGAGAAAAAAGGCACAAGTATTTAAGATATATTCTAAAATAATTGCAGATTGTGTGGTTAATTTGGCATTATTCAACTTCAAAACGTGTAACATTTTTTTTTTAAAGTCACAAATATTAATCTGTAAATGTGTGCAAGGGTATAACAATTTTTCTTACATAGTTTAGTCAATATATACCTATCCACAATAAAGTGAGCAGTTATTCTTATTTGTCAGGATGGTGTATTTCTGGATAATGTAGAAAGCTTTTAGGTTTGTAATACTAATCCATTACATATTAGTGTACTCACAGAGATTCATTAAAAAATAAATATTAACTTCTCAAATGCACTCTGAAGTTTTTAATAGGCAACTTTTTAGTGAAGAGTCAAAAAAGTATGTGAGGCAAGACCTACATATATGTACTTGATACTTTTTTTTCTTCTAGATAAGTAAGAATTCTTATAGAAGTCTCTCTACAAATTCCAAGTTATACCACTGTGCTTCCCAGTAATACATACACATGTTTTCAGAGAGTTTCCGCCCCTCAACAGAACTTTGTGGGTTAAGTGCTGTGAACACTCACCTGCCTTCCTCAACCCAACAACAATAAAAGAATTGTTGGTACAAGCTTTCACTCCTTACTTTGGGAGTTTGTGCCTTCACTTACGACCTCCACACCAGCCAAAAGTGAAACACTTTGGGGGGGGGGGGGGGGAGGGAGAAAGTGAAGCCCCCAGAACTCACGTCTTGTACCTGCAGTTTTTTCCCAGATCTGTCAGGTTAAGATATCCTTCAGCTTTTAAGTTCTTCTTTATTGAATCCTTACTTAAAGCAGCAGAAGAAAAAGCAGCACCGTAATTTTGTGCAGTATAACACAAACATGAGGTAAAATGGGTAGAAGATGAAAAGACTTCCTAAAGAAGTGGAATTTAAAAGGGATTTTGAAAAGGAATTTGAAGTACAGCTTTTGCTTGGCAGATAAGGAAAAGGAAGACTTAGTAAGAATATGAGTGAGAAGTGTGTTTATGCACATTCATATTAAAATCTGGCTATCCTAATTGGCATCTGCCACAAATCTAGTAATTGACTGGGTTTTTTGTTGTTATTTCTGAGAAGGTTCCAGGTAGTGAGAAGTAGGACTGACTTGCCTAGTTTAATTAGTTGTATAATAGAGTTCAATAGAGTCTAAACCAAGATTTTGTGTGTGATGTGTGTGTGATCTGATTGTGATATTTAGAATCAAATATTCAGGATTTGAAAAGCATTTGTACCAGCCTACTAAATCAACTAATTTCCAGCAGGAAGAAGAAAAAAAAAGTTATTTTGGTTATTAACTAACCAATATGTCAGTATGACAACCAAGCTGAATTTATACTTAACTGTTACTAGCTTGTATTTTAATCCCAGACTCAGTACATGGGTATTCAGCAACAAATGAAAATAGCTGTATGGAAGTCTTGAGAGCATGTGCTGGCTCTTGGCCAACTGAGAGTTGGTCAAGGTAGGGAAGAGCTGACAGAATTCTCTTATGAAAAGGGAATACAAAGGATAGGAAAAGAGAAGGAATCAGGCAAGAGGGGGGGAACTTCAAGTAATTGTGATAAAAAGGGAGGAGAAGCAATACATCTTGCATGAGGAAATTTCAAGACACTTTTTCTAAAGAAACCTGAGCTTTGCTAGTTCTGCTGCTTGCAGACAAACTTGATTATTTCATCACGAAAGATTTAGCACTTTCTGTATCTGTATTAGAAGTTAAACAGCTAAATAACAAATACAGTTTTCCTTTTTTTTTGTTCTCAGATAGATCTGTCTATTTATATGTCTATATATCCCTAGCATGTTCTGGTAAGCATTGCAGATTAAATTCTCCTGTTGCTGAAAGGAGAGTCAGTCTTATGTTTTCTTTAGATTCTCTTACCATTTCTCCATCCCTCATTCTGAACACATTAAAACTAATTAAATTTTCCTTTCCATCTTTGTAAAATGTGGTCTTTGTAAAACGCGGTTGCTTCTGAAGTTGCTGTAGGAAGTATGTTGTATAAAAATTCTTTATAACCTGTGTTGCCTTTCTGAGCCTCAGTAATGCAGCTAGCCAGCAAGTGTCCTTAAGGGGACAGCTGGGCTGTAATAAACGGAGCAGCCCAATCCTCTTACAGCTGCTGCTCTAAACTGCTTTGCTGAAGAAAAAAATCCTGCATTTTTAAGTGCAGAGAAACAAATAGTTTAGTCAATCTAGTTTTGACTATTGTCAAACTTCCCAGCTGTAGATTTGCTCTCAGCACTGCCTCTTGTGGAGAAAACCAGAAGATGAGGTTATTAAGTAGCTATAAACTATTTTTCTTTCAGTTACTAACTTCTTCCTGTCCTTGAGGACTTCTGGCATATATGTGTCAAGGCCAAGTATTGCCTTTCTCTCTTGCCTTTTGTGTGTTGCTGTGTGGCAAGTCTAGTAATCTAGTCTCAGTAATTTAGTTGAACTCATTGTGTACTGTGGGTCTCAGAACCTCCTGATAGACTTTGTGTATTCCTTGAGACTGTAACTCCTTCTTGAAATATGACATCGCTGTTAGAAAGATATAAAAATTTTTTGTGAAGTTTTGGAAAGGTAGATAATCTACCATATGAAGATGAGACTTTTACATGAACACAAACAAGTACTATCTTTCTACCCTACCATTGGATTCCAAAATGCTTTTCTTTCTCTGTTAATAATCATTTCTGTTTCATCTGTTTACACTTAGGTACCTCTTGCATTACAGATACTTACAGTTGGTAAGCAAGTTACCTCTTAACCCGTCGTTATGTAAATGAACTGGATTATAATTTTAATGTTTCTGTTTGAGGTACATTTTAGATGTGTGATGCTCAGATGAGTTATACCGAGAAAGATGGGCCCGTCTCTTTGATTGATATTTCCCTTTGTATCAAGGCTGAGGTCATCTGAAAAAAATTAATCTCTGATTTACAATGGAAGTAATAAATTTAGGACAATAAAAGTTCTTCAAAGAACCTACATTGTCTGACAATTTTCCACTTACAGTTTTCAAGATCTGTGTATTTAAACAGTTTTAATCCATGTAATGTAGAGTATTGATTTTGTATGGTGCTTGAAAATGTCACGCAAGATTAAATCTTATAGCAATCTAAGTGTACTATGACAATACAAGTTAATGTTATTAGCCAAACTTGTTATAGCATAAAAAATGGTATCGAGTTTAGTTGACAAGACTTACAAGTGAATGAATTATGCTATCATTTCTTAATTATTTACTGCTCAACCTTTCTAGAATTTATACTGGCTTGATGTCAGCCTGCCTGTAGTTTCTCAGGTTTGATCTTCATAAACACGAACACCACATTGAGTTTTTGCAATTCTCTTGATCTTGTAGAGTATTCCAGGATTTGTTAAAAACCCACATTAATGTTTTAGTGAATTCCTTTTGCTTTAATTGCTCTCCAATGGCTTTAATACTTTTGGGGTATAAATTATCTCTCTGGATTTTAATAAAACACCCTCCTTTTTCCCAAATTGAGAATTACTAAATGCTTCTTCTTTCTCAGTTACAATTTAAGAATTGTTGTTACTATCGTAAGCCCTAATGGTTCTGGATTTTACTGACATGTTTTGGTTAGCCTGTTATTTACATGCCTTTCTGGTGGTGGGTTGACCCTGGTTGGATGACAGGTGCCTACCAAACTGCTCTATCACTCCCTTTCCTCAGCTGGACAGGGGAGAGAAAATATAATGAAAAGCTCATGGGTTGAGACAAGGATAGGGAGCAATCAGTCACCAATTACCATTACAGATAAAACAGACTCAGCTTGGGGAAATTAGTTTAATTTATTACCAGTCAAATCAGAGTAGGATAATGAGAAATAAAGCTACATCTTGAAAACATGTTTCCCCTGCCCTCTGATTCTTCACAGGCTCAAATTTACTCCCAAATTCTCTACCTCCTCCCCATCAGTGGTGCAGGGGGAAGGGAATGGGGGTTGCAGTCAGTTCATCCCACCTTGCCTCTGCTGCTTCTTCATCTTCAGGTGGAGGACTGCTTACACTCTTCTGCTCCAGTGTGGAGTCCCTCCCATGGGAGACAGTTCTCCATTAACTCCTCCAATGAGAGTCCTTCCCACAGCCTGCAGTTCGTTATGAAGTGCTTCATTGTGGGTCCCTTCCATGAAGTGTAGTCCTTCAGGAATCAGCTGCTTCAGTGTGGGCCCCCCCATGGCATCCTGTCAGCAAACCAGCTCCTCTCTCCATGGGTCCACAGATCCTGGCAGGATCTTGCCCCAGCATGGCTTCCCACAGGGTCACAGCCTCCTTTGGGTGCATCCATGTGCTCCATCATGGCATCCTCCATGGGCTGTAGGTGGATATCTGCTCCACCATGGACCTCCATGGGCTGCAGGGGAGCAACTTACCTCACCATGGTCTCCATCATGGGCTACAGGGAAATTTCTGTTCCAGCACCTGGAGCACCTCCTACCCCCTGCATCTTCACTGACCTTGGTGTCTGCAGAATTGTTTCACATATCATCACTCCTCTCTCTTCTGGCTTCAATTGCTGTTGTGCGGATTTTTCTTCCCCTACTTAAATATGTTATCTCAGAGGTGCTACCCCTGTTGCTGATGAGCTTGGCCTTGGCCAGCAGCAGGTCTGTCTTGGAGCCGACTGGCATTGGCTCTATCAGATATGGGACAAGCTTCTAGCAGCTTCTCACAGAAGCCAACCTGTTAGCCCCCTGCCACCAAACCTTTGCCACACAAAACCAATATACTTTCTTTTCTAATAACTGCGGTTTAGGGATCTGGCTGGCACATAGCACGCAGACTGCGCTTGCAGCGTGGACCTTTGCTTTCTGCTTAGAGATCAAATACAAAGTGTTTGCAGTATGTTAATGAATGCATACAGCTTTAATATGTTGCCTTTTCTGATCTGGAGCCTATAGATACTTCCCTAAAAGTATGGGTAGGACTGGGCTTCCTGAACTTAACTGAAGCAATGCCAGGAAAAGCCAGGATTTGACCAGCCTTCTGTTGACAATAACTCAGGTTTTGTTAGTAAACTTTCTTGTTTGGGAATGTAGTTACACTTGCAGTGGTTTTTTTTAAGTGCCGTGCAACGGTAATGCCCAAAACTGTTCTCTGTGTTCACTTGGTAAGGGATTTATGGTCTTCAGAGATGGACATGTCATCAGTATAAGGGATATCACTGTAAATGTTGACTTTTGAACTGGTTTATTGCCAGGCTCCTTAGCTGGGCTGGGCTGTAATTCTGCAAAAGTAGGAGCAAATTATGCCTGATTGCTTTGTAAGATGAGTGTCCAGCAGTGAGAAAATCATCTGTGTTCCAGGGTTGCACTCTTTGGATCCTATCCCACCTTTCTGTCCTGAGAGGCTTTTTTTTTCCTCTACTGTTTGGTAATTATTTTCACGGGTATTTTTTATTTGTCAAAGGCAATCCGGAATGTTGAGTACGATTTCTTTAAAATCTGACAAATGCAGAAGAAAGAGCAGTCTCATTTCACTGAAAAATAATGTTATTTCTTCAAAGTAGCTGAATATTATATTTTAAATGAAATATTCAGTATTTTCAGCTTGGATTTGAGTGTTTTATTTATTAGGGAGTTTTTAAATTAAAGCAATTTAAAAATTGATGAAATAGTCTTCTAAGATATAATGCTGACCGTATCATGCCATTGAAAAGGGAAGAAAATCTCTTCATGTCTAACAATTTATCTGCTGAACTTGTGAAAGTATTGCCTTACTTAACATGCTTACTACTAGTGACTGCTGATGTGTTAGATCTCATATAATCATTTCCATAATTTTCACCTTGAGAGTAAGGTAAATAATATTCAGTAAGCACTTACTGTGAAAATAGTGAATTGAATTTAGTTGATTAAGTAGAGGACAGTTTCAGAAATACAAAATATTAGAAAAAAAATACTTGATGATTGATTAAGAAAAAGACAATGCAGTTCTGAAACATATATCACAGGACTTGCTTTTCATTATTTTAGTGTTTTAAAACAAAGAAGGATATTGTGTCACACTGCCTCTAGATGATACTCCAGAGTACCTACAGAATACAGTGTTGAATATTTTTTAAAATAAAGCAGAAATCCACTTTAACTTTTCTGCCTAATTAATCTGTGTGTATCAAAATGTTATCTTCAGAGTAAGCAAATTAGAAGTATACAAGTGATTCCTGTTAGAATAGAAATATTCTTTCAAACAGACTCAAGTTTTTAATTCTAATACCAAATGTATTACATAAATGTTTAAACTAACTCTATATGTTGAAAATGAGTCCTGAGAGCCATGGAATATTGAATTCTTTCAAGCTCGTTGGAAATTAAACCTCTGTAATTTTAATTGCATAAACTTTTACATTAAAATTACTTCTGTGTTTCAAGAAGGTGAATCTCTTTAGGCTTTCTTAATGACCATTTGAGATGATGAGGGTCTGCTAGTACCTTTTATTGAGAGTTTTAGCTGCTGTAATCTGATTTTTACAAAGCACAGAAAGCCCAACAAATTCAGTAAGGACTTTGAAAACTGCTTATTTTTCAGACATTCTGTTTTGTACAGAATGTTTATAGCCATACAAAATGCTATATGTACAGAACATTTTTGACTGCATTGTATATCTGGAACCAAACTTTTTTGTTTCCATTATCATATCCTCACTTATTAGTGTACTGAATGATTAGAAACTGGTTACGATACTGTCATTCCCTCTTCAGTACCTTCTGTAAGCACAAAGTATGCATCACTAATCTAAAGAATATTCCATTAGTTTTAGAAAATTTAAAAAGATTCTTTTAGGAGTGGGAACATTGACAACATAATAATTTTAAAATCTAATTGCTTTCACCTGTTAAAATAAGGAAAATGCACGCTGGTGGAAAGTATGTGTGCCTTAGAATGGAAAATAGTTGAATTCATACTCTGAAATATAGGACTTTGCCTTTTTTTTTTTTTTTTTTTTCTGTCTGAGAGAAGTGTCTGTTTTGTACTGCTACATCTTCTCCAAAGTCTGCGTAGCTTTTGAAAGCCAACGATTCTGCACCGTACAATATTTCAGGCTAGCAGCTACTGCCGAGTAATGAGGCATGGGAGCAGCTGGTATTGGTTTATTTCAGAAGCTTTGTGTCTGATTCTATTAGCCTACCTACAGATGTAACTGCTCTTTCCACTGTGTGATCTAAACATAGAACAAATAATTCATAATTTAAAAATAGCTAAATGATCGTTTTTGCATTTTGTTTGAAGTTTATTGTGTGAGGCTAATCAGTGGTGAAGTAAATGGTGAGTTGTGACTAAAACTAAAGCAATTTTAACTAAGCAAAAGAACAGGAACTTTTATAGAAAGAGAAGATGAATGTTTGTCACTGAACCCTACTGAATCTAAACAAAGAAAAAGATTACCTAATAGTCTTGCAATGCATTTGAAGTACAGTCTGCTAGTTGTTTGAGGAGTTGAATAGAATATATGTCTTAAAATATTTCAACAACAGTAGTGGTGTTTTGCAGTGGGTAGATCTTAACATTATTAAATTACTGTATCTTCTTTTCTTAGTCAAGACTCATTATTATACTGTAAGGCAAAAATAATTGAAGCTTTCTTTACTTGCCTGTGATGCATTTTAGAGCAAATTTGTACTAATGGTGAATTGTGTCATAGGGGATTTTATGCTGGTTTCTTATTATTTATTTATTTTCTGCCAAGTTTCTATTAGTTAAGTGAATAATACCACTATCTTCAAAACTTAATTCACATTTTAATCGTAAACAGTCAGTGCCAGACAGCTGTTATCCAGACAATCGAAAAAAAAAATCACAAAACATATTTTGCACCTAGCACAAAATAAGTAGCGACAGATAAGAGTTTCAAATACTATTATTCTCCTCTGCTAGAAAGAAAGGTATATTTTTAGATGTGCCAATTGCATAACTGTTCTCTTCAGGTTTGGAGTTTTGGGGGGGTTTTTTGTCTCCCTAAGTGGATACTGAATGGAGACAATAGTTTGGACCTAACACTTTTTAAATGTTAGCAGACCATAAAAGTGATACTTCTCATAGATATGGAAGGCACTATAATTGGTTCTGTATATTTTTTTTAATTACGATTTCCCTGTTATTGCCATCTGAAAATTGCTGTTTAAAAAAGTTATATTGATGGTATATCTGAATTCAGATAAGTTGCATGTACCAATTAATAAACTAGAGTATATGATACCTAAAATGTGACTTATACAAGATATAAATACATATACTTGGAATACATGTACATATTGCTTTCTAAGACCATTTCTTTTGTATGTTTAGTTTTCCAGATACACTAGTTAATCTGAGTACTTTTAAGGTGGAAATAAATTGGTTTATGGAGGAAAATATACAGACAGTATACTTGCTTATGATAACAATAGATTTGAAGGTGCAGATAATCCTTGCTATCCTATGTCCTTAACACTTTGCCTTTTAAAATAATAGTTTATTAACCTAATTGCTAATATGTGGAATTAGTAATAGCTTTGCTTATTTTTGGTAAAAAGTAGCAAAATGCCCCTTCAAACTCGACTAGGCAGAGCATTTACCTGTACTATTAAGTTTTCAATTGGAGTACAGTCAGAGTGTAACACAGCCTCCAGTACACAGAAAATCGGTAATTGTCAGCACTTTCTGTTGAAGGAGTGAAAGTGAGCAGTTTCCACAGAATTTTTTTCAGCTGGCTGTACCTGACTAGCACTCCTAGAGCTTAAATTTCACTGTATGATGTGTTGTTTGTGGTCTTAGTGGCCTTTAGTTTAAAGTCTTTAGCCCTAACTCTGGTCATTCAGTGTTGATTAGTTTTGGCCTCATTCCACTGTAGGTGGTTTCAATAAATTCTCTCAGGCTTTATGACAAAAATTGTTCATAAAGTAATTGGGAGATTTCCTCAGAGCACTCTACATCAAAGGATGCTTAATTGTCCCGGCCACGCAAGAAGAAAAACAAGATGTGAAGTGCTCAGTTTAATTAGGCCACAACTTTATTAACTCAACTGGGAGAACTACCCGGCAATAAATGCAGGTCATTGTTCTTTCCCTGATCATTCTCGGTTTTGGAGGACTGCTCTTCGCTTTCTTTTTCCAGCCCCAGAGATGTGACCTCACGATTCTTCTCTTGTACAAGGGGACTAAGTTAGGGAATATGTGAGAGGGGTTTGTCCTTTCGATACCACTGGTAGAAAAAGTCAGCTTTCCCATGCTTGTCCAGTAACTTTCTCATAACTCTTTGTTTAAGACAAATATGCAGGGGAAAAAAAAACAAAAAACAACCCAACATAATTCAGACTAATGTTAACTAATACTATTTTGAAAAGGAAAAAGAAGTAGATGAAGTGTTATTTTAAGAGCATGAAGATGGGCATCAAAAATGCTCCCCTGTGTCTGTGCTGTTTTCTCAGCGCATCTTAAAAGCAATACTTTGCTGCTTTTCCTTAAAACACTCTATAAGCAATTTAAGTGATTTTTATACATAGCACATGTAGCTACATCTCCAGTGCAAAGCTGTGATTTGCAAAAGATAGTGCATTGCAGTGTATGAGCTGAGTTTCTCCAGGCATGGAGAATGAGGCGATTAACGCTTCTGGGAAGCAATCAGTTACTTTGCAACACTCAGCTAATGCAAAGGGCCTGTATGGGACATGGGTATTCAGCTTCTCAGGTTGGCTCGTATTAAATGTATCCTCAGGCTTTACTGCTTCCTTAAAGAGAAAATAATTTGTATGTCTACAATTAGGCAGAGTTCTTCCATCATGTAAAAACAAATATCCGTTTATCTTGCCTCTTCTCTTCCTAAAGAGGATACAAAAAACCCCCAACAAAACAAAGCTAGTAGTTTCTGAAGAGATTCCTGGTCTATTTAAATAGACAAAGAATACCCTCTGAAACAGTACAGCTGTGCTCCTTAGCGTGCAAGGAACTTTCCACATTCAACTTTTAATAAACAATCAAACTTTTATAGCAAACATTTTCTATAAACCCACATTTTCTAATTAAAAGTTTGTTTTCTGGAAGGAACTCCAGGTGGTATAATTAGTGAAATATATTTTAATGATAAATCTTCCTTGTCCTATTTTTTTTAATAACAAAAAATGTCCTATGCATTTGAGATGCTCCCTATGGGTTGTATATAAGAGCTTGGTTAATTAGCTAATCAACTTACGTACCTTACCTTTTTAAATGTGTCCTGTTTCACAGGTGTGGTATCAAATTTTATTTGGGATAGAGGAGATAAATAAAGCATGTGGTGCTCACCCTGGCCTGCACAGAAGAGATTTTGGGCTGTCCTTTGAATGTCAGTTTCTTAATGGGCACATCAGTCACAGTGCTCAGTCTCTGGTCAGACTGCCTACCTTCAGGCTATGCTGGCTGTGTTACATCAGGCCTTTCCAAAGCAGGGTAGCCTAGATGCTAAAGCATGACTAAAATACTGTTAACTGTCAATGTGTTTCTAAAAAAACCTTGTATTCTCCTAAGACTAGCCTTTCCATTACTTGTGATTGATTTGATTTTGTCTTACTTTTCTGAAAGTTGCAATAAGTATATGGATTTATAGTACTGGTTTTCTGCCTTTCTCTTCCTTTGTTTTATTTCTGCTCTATAATTCCAGTTGTTTTGAAGTTTTTTATTTTAATGTGCGTGAGCACTGACCAAACCCGCAAGTGTTCCGTGTTCTTCCTTTTTATGTTCTATCTAAAAAGATCTTTAACTTCTGTTTAGGAGGTTGACTTACAGTGTCATTCAGCTATTCAGCAAAGACAAAATCATAAGTAGTTTTTCTGTGAATATTGTATGTAGCTATAACTGAAACACATCTTTAGGTTTCCAATGGTTGATCAATGTCAAGAACTTTTCTTGCGTTGACAAGGATCTGTGATTTTTTTTTTCATTATTATTTATTTTTCAGAATAAGACTTTGACACACAAACAAAATTTGCAATTTCATTAATTTGCTTTAATTTACCATAGAAGTTAAAGGATCTTATATGGAAGTCATTTATACTTCTATACTTTTCATGACTACACCTGTATTATTAAACTGTTCAGTTTTTGTTAGTTTTCTGCTGCTTTCTCACACCCCATTCTCCAACACATGCAGTAACTTCTTGGCATATGTCCTCTCTACCATTTTTTAATTCTTCTGACCAACTTAGTGTCTGTTTGAGTGATGACATAAAGTTAGATATTCCTTACTGTGTTCTTATACGTTTACATTCCCACTGTGCACTGGCTACTCAAGGTATCAAGATTTTTTTGCTGTCTGAAGAGACTAGTGTGCCCAAACTCATCTGAACAGCCATCACTAGAATGTTGACTACTAAAAATGTTTGGAAGAGCCCTTGTATATTCTAGATGGTTTGGCCAGTGTTGGTGCTTGCCAGAACTATAGGAGCATGTTTTACTATAAGAAGCAAGAAGAGGAATGTTTCCAAAACCTGCTCATATTGTTACAAGGTGGATTGGATTTCATTCAAGGAAGATAACCAGTGACGAGATGTTTGGATCCAGTCTTAGATTCACCCAAGTTAACTCCAAACATTGATAAGGGAGGGATTATTCTAGATATTGTCAGCTTAGTTCATGTTTTGTTCTGGAAACGCCCTCCAGAATGATAGGGAACAAAAGTTAATTGCTGCAAAGACACATCTGGGAGTAAGCGTTGTGTGGCCTCTGTTGGCGAGTGCAGTCATATGAAATAGATTTTAATTATGTGCCACTTTCTGCCTGCTCAGATTTCTTCACCTGCTCTGTATTCTCCAATATCATTCTGAAAGTCCCCCTTGTAGACAGGACATTTCTCTGAAACCCCAGAGCCCTGTATCACTGACCAACGTTACTGCCTTTCTGTCTGTTTTTCCCACAATGCTGTCCTATTGACTTAATTCTCCTGAGGTCCAAAATTATACATTTTAATCCAAGATTTCTAGCATCAGTGTCATCTGCTAGCAAAAAGAACAAAATCAGTTGTAAAATCAGTTTGATCACCACCTTGAGCTGCTAGCTGCTTTTGAATTTTATGAAGTAAGTAATCTCTAAGTATTTTTCAATATCTGTATAGCTTAGAAGGTATTTGTGGCTACCTTTACTCAAATCCTTAACATTGACTCATTGGATTTGATGCAATTACAAAAGCCAGTATTTTGTATTTTTTGTGCTAATCTGCTGTGAATAAGGGAAATGCATTGCTCTGTGTTGCGGAGCAGTACCTTTTTCTGCAGGCTTTATTTCTCCTCCAGATATGCACTAGCCTTAATTTTTCTGACTGGAAAAAGAGCTTCTGACCCTTTGAACACTGTTGACAAAAATGGAGTTACGGCTATTCCTGTCATGTCTCGTATTCCCAATTTACCCTCTGCTTCACTGGTTTACAAAGAATTTTACCAGCTGTCTTGGTAGAAAAAAAAAAACAACAAGAAAGAGGAGTTGCTGAAAAATGACAGTGGATTTAGTGATGCTCTCTTTACGAAGCTGCATACTTATGAAAAAATACCTAAATAGGTAAATGCTCCCTTTGCAGAGTATCTATGCAAGATAAAGGCCCTCACAAATTTGTGAAGTGGAAAGACTTTCTAAATTACTATCGAGAGAGGGATGAAAAAAACCGTTGCCGATTAGGAAACCTCATGTGAGGCCAGAGTGTAATGATGAATATGAATGTACAGTCATCAATGTATAAATCTGCTATTACACAGTGATATTAGGAGTAGGTAGTAGCCACTCTGTGGTGGATATGAGAATGTTTCTTGTATTTTTAAATTTTGCATCGATGTACAAACTTAGAACCTATGGCAGAACAAGCTCCGAAGTGCTGAGTGGAAACATTTACACTGAGAGACGAATTCATGTAAGGAAACCAGAGGATTTAAGTGGTGTGGGAAAACCCTGTTGTTGGAAGTATACAAGGAAGATTTTTAATGTCTGATACACTGTACAGAGAGGGTGACTTTACTGAGGGAGTAACACATACTTCCCAGTATATGCTTCGTATGCACTCACACTTCTTTTGGAGTCTCTTCCACTACTCTCCCAAATACACTGTTTGCTCTTCCATTTCCCTTTTCCTAAAGTTCACAGAGGAGGAACCAGTGTCCTCCTCCCTAAATTTTCATTGGATTGGCCAAGATTTCACCAGCTCTTCTGGTGCCTGCCCAGGAATCTCATCAGTATTTGTTCCAAGGGGACAAACCCCAGTTTGAGCAAGTAGTTGCTCTAGCAGCAGCTCTGTACCAGTGGTGGCATAGCATTTCTGTTCCTCCACCTCTGTTTTGTATTATCAGTCCATTTGCTTATCTTGATCTGGATAAAGGTAAGATGCTTTCCCTCTTAGTTTCCCCTTTTATAATATTCTTTACTGATACTAGTAGAGTTGTGGAAGATAAGCAGAAGATACTACCTCATAGATTTTCCTTAGAGTGAAGGATGCTGTTTTATAACTCAGACAGAGAAAGAGACCTTTCTTTTCTACAGTATCATATCACATCGATACTGGTGAGCTCCTTACAGTTATCAAACACTATTTGCAGTGGCAAAGAAATACACTACCCACAATAGATAAGCTTCAGGAAAAAATGAGTGTCTAAGAGGAAACCTGTTACATAAGAAAATCTCTGCAGCTGGGCTCTGCCAGTGTATAACATTGTTCAAAAGATATAACAGTAATGAAGATCTGATTGTCTTCAGTCTTCATCAGTTTTAGGTAAACCTCTCAAGATGACACTCAAATTCATTGTTGGTTGCATTTCAGATATTCTTTGTAACTTTTTAAATTTTAACAGGAGGTAGGAAGTTGAAAGCTCCTGTTTATAAGCCTTTAGTATCCGCTTAGCTTTCTAATTCTGGCAGCTGGATTTTAAGATGATCATATAAATTTTGCTGTTCTAAGGTACAAAACCCAGTCTTATGTCTAAAAAAACTCGTGAGCAGTAGAATCTACATGAAACGTCTGATGTCTGTGTGGCACAGCATTTGTGGCATAACCTTCATTTAGGTTGGTACATTAACACTTTTGTCTTCCTTTTTCATTAAACGTTTGTTTAGGTTCGGGTGTTTGAAGCTGTGTCACATTTTGGAGGAAATGCCCCAGAAGACATTAATGGGTGATTGACAGGCAAAATATGATTGTGCACGTCTTCTCTTATGAAACTGGAATAATAAGTGACATATGAATCTAACTTGTGTGTTCTTAAAAAGTTTGTTTATATCTACAAAAAACAGGGATGTATATTTAAATAGAGGAAACAAGAAAAACTGCTACAGGCTTGCACATGAGAAAACAATGAGGACAACGTAATTGTCTTGGGTGTAACTGAGCTGGATAGTAAATCTTGAAATCCAATTATACTATTTTTTGGTAAAAAGAAATCCAAGGGAGATCCTACTTTTCTACAAAAATGGTTAATTTGAGCAGCTGTGATTTTTATGCAGCCCTGTCGGGTATATATGGACCAGTTTCTTACTATTTGTCTTAATCTTGGCTATGCTGTCCATCTGACAAACCTGAAGCCATCTTGAATAAGGCTCAGCTTTCAGAATGAGGCACCTGAATATACATGCCCAGTCATAAGTGTCTGTGCTTGCAGTAGGTGGCAAAGTTTCAATTTGTAATAAATGGAGCTCCTACTTTTATCAGTACAGGCAGCTGAGTCTGGAGGGTGATTTTGCTTGACCTTAAGTAGGTGCCTAGAGTGGGATTTATTTGCCTAAACAAATGCTTCTCGTGTCACTAGAGATGCCTTTAGATGTCTTGAGATGTCCAGAGAGGGTTTGCGGATCTTACACAGAACCAATGGCAGACACCTGTCCTCCCAGACTGGCTGCTAAAAATTGGGCATGATATCCTAGATCATGTGAAATACCAATGGATACCTACATTTAGGCAACTAATAAGAGCCCTTGTGAATGAGCAGTTTCCTTTCTCACTAGGCTCCATTGACTGTAGATACTGTGGAAGAAAGTACAGATTTTTCTTGATTGTAATAGATTATTAGAAACAGAACATAGATGTGAGGACATAAATTTAAATGCTTTAATGTGAAGCTAAATCCTGCCTTTTTACTTCTCTCTGAAAATCTGAAGTCCAAATAACATAGGAAGTTTTTCCTCTGGTATATAAGGGTATTTTAAATCTAAATTAGTTACTGCTAAACAGTCAAAACTTGTTAAGGATGCTTGTTCATGATGCAAGACTAAGGTTTATCTATGCAAAATAGGTAAGAAAAATGCAACTCAGGTATGAATTTTCTTTTTGTGGTAAAGCTAAGAAATGAAGAGACATGCATTGTCTTTTTTTTTTTTTTTTTTTAATTCTAGTTATAATGGTCAGTGGTGCAATCTCAAATTGGATTTTTTAGGTAAATGTTGAGAAATGCTAACTTTTAAAGACAGTCCCTGGACTCTGCTTACATTTGGTAGGGTCAAATACCATTTTCTGATGAACTTCTTTAAAAGCAGCATAAAGGAGCTTCTGTATCACCTCATCTAGACTTTTTCCTAGATGAGTCTCTGACCTTTCTTTTCCGTCTAAAGGAATTGAAGTGATCATGTGCATTCTTAATCTCGATGGCCAGCTTCAATCCACTGCCATATACAGTAGTACAAAGGGATATGTTTCCTGCTCCTTTTTGATTTTTGTTAAGATGGCATTCACCTTCCTATTACAAAAAATGTGGATTGTAAGCAGTTTAAATCATTTCAGAATCTGTGCAGGAAGCAAATAATGATGGAGAGAGTGAGAGGAAACATGAGTACAACTCCTAGTATTGTTAACATAGCCACCGTATTGGCCAATTTGTTTTAAGATAATGCTTTCCTTCAATCTTTTAATATAAATGCTCTTCGGATTTTAACAATGAGCAAGAATAATTTTGGGTTTATGATAGCAATACATTGTTCTGGAAGGGTGGTTTCTCACTTTTGTTGATGGCATTTCCAAAGAAGGCAGGTTCCACTCTTCCCAGTTTACAAATGAAGAAACATGACTTAATTTAGCTGGAATTACATGCTAAGCCACATCACTTCTTCTCTGTTTGGAAAGCATCTAGCACAGTGGGATTGCTTTCAGGTGTAAATAATTCTATAATTTATCATGGATGTTGTATGCATTCTTTGGATCTGATACTATGCAGGGGTTGTTCCACAATCTGTAGCAATTTTGGTGATATTATTTTATCAGGTTAGACCAATTCTGTGTTAGGTCTTGCCTTTTTGAAACTTTAAATAAGCCAGTAAATAATGTTTTCAATAAAGACGCACAGATTTTTAAGGCTAGGATGGACTGAAAGGAATAGAAACTCTAAAAGAAATGACGGTGATGGGAAAGAGGAGAGAGATAAGAGGGAAGAGAGGTAGAATTGAAAATGAAAATGCAAAATAAGAAAAAATCCCTTACTAGTATGTTCTTTAATATTGTCAGGTTTGGTTTTGTTGGATTTTTTTGTTTGGGTTTACATAGAGCAGACTTACCCAGCCTCAACTTCCATGAATCAGTTCTGGGCATACTGGGGCTTCTTCCTTCCTTCTAGGTTTATCTGTCCTTCCTCTCCAATCCTCAAGAGGATAAACCCTGTTTGTGCTGTGCATTACTGTTCCACTTTGCGGGAAACACACAGTAATGTTCTGAAAACCGTCACTGGGAGAGGCAGTCAGGGAGGCAGGTGGTATTCAGGCCTCAAGTTTCTGTTCCCTTTCTGGGAAGAACAGGGAACATGATAGACTGAGTCACTTGATGGATTGTGCTTCTGTAAGTGAACACAAGGGGTTCATTTTTAGTTTGTAAATTCCTGTCCTTCTGAGCTGAACAACCCCAGATTTTCCAGCTCTGCTTTTATGCTAGAGGAGAAAGTTCTTGCTGGTGAAAAGCAATAACATGACTTAATACGATTTAAAACTAGGCAGAGAATTAGTTAAGAATATAGATAAGGAAATATTTGTTTTAACACATGCTGCAGAAATAATTAGGATAAAACGTGCAAGCTAGGAAAAGGATAAAATTCCTTTAAATTATTCTGCAGTGTCTTTGATCAGACTATGAATTCTGTGGTGGTGGTGTCTCTTGCTGTGGTTCATAGAGTATTTGTATCAGTGGGGCCTCTCAGCCAATGATTCCAGCTACTTGTAAAAATACTAATGAGAATGAAGATGATAACGTCCTGTTTGTTCACATCCATATTTACTAGTAGAATGAATAAGCTGTCAAGTGTATCTGATATTGTAATTTCATAGTTATCAGTGCTGTCTTAGAGATGCCTTTCTCGACAAAGCCTAGCTAATCTTAACTAATCCTTTGCTAGTTTTCCTAACAAGCAAGGGCAACTTTTTATAGCTGCTCATTTCCTGTATTTTCTGTAACTTTATGTTTCTTAATTAAAAATTTATTTTCTTCATGATGTTGGTGACCACAGAAAACATTAAATCCTTCTCACTGACTAAAAAATTCCATGCTCACCTCCTAAATTCCCTTCTGAGATTGTATGCCATTGTCACTTTAATGACACTGGTAGTGCTATTTCATCTAAGGCTCTGCTTGGGCCTTTAGCATGAAATATTCTCCAGTGTTACCTGGAATGGACTGAGAAGACATTTACAAAGTGCAATCAATGTTTTTTTCAGATGATTGCTGATGGTATTCTGACTGGGAGAAACATCTCTAAGGAAAGTTTGTCACCGCTGATTTTCACACAAATGGAAGATGCTTGGGTGTATTCACTTGAATTAACCCGGTGCAGGTGTGAACAGAAAAGTCGTATCTGAGCCACCATGTCCTTGTTAGCTCTGATTGTATTGTGAAGGCATGGGGAGACATAACTCGCTGTTCTTTATGCTACAGTAAGCTTAGTTGTTCGCAGTGAACTGTAGGAGAGCCTTTATGTACTTCTGAGCATGCACATGAGACTGTTCCTTGATCGATGCTGTAAAATTGGTTGCAAGTGCCAAGAGACTTGCCTGGCTTTTGTCACAGGAAGTGAACTATTAATTTTCTTAAATAGAAGAAACAGTTAAAGTGGAGAATAAAACGTATCTTACATGATAATGGTCATATTATTTATTTACTTTATCTCATTATCATCCTTAATTTGCCTTCTGTTGTTAGGGTAACTTCTCTGGAGCAGAGATCTTTCTCGTATGTTTTAGTCCTATCTATCACAGTATGTATGGAGCTTTCTTATATTGTTATTCTACAACTGCTACTGCACATTGTTTAGATGGGTGATAGGTGATGTTCTCCTGCATCTTGCCAGTTATAGCTGTGGCATATTAAAGCAATCTAGTGTTTTCTTCTGAGGCTAACACAGCACCTATCACTTAGCACCATTATGTAATGGTATTTTGTGCAACAACTTTGTTTGGGAGGATAAAGTTTAAAGGTGATGTCACTTACCTAGATGGAGGCATTCTCTTGGAGTTGGCTGTCTTAAGGGTCCACTGTCATGTCAGTGACCCAAGAGAACAAGTATCTCTGCACTTCTTACTTTGGGCTTGTACTTGTTTGCATTCCTTCCATGCTTATAGTATTTGGAGCGTTTCAAAGCCATGAGAATAATCTCAGTCCCTCAGTGAGGTAGGGACTTTACCTTTAACTCGTGGGTTAGCATTTAAATCTGTGAGATGAATGGGCTGAATTGTAGACATGCTTGGCAACCATGACTGCTTATCATCTCTGCAAATCAAATCCAAAATTGTTTTTCTGTCAGTGACCAAAATCACAAGTCTTGTCTCCCAGTATAGTGTTGCATCTTCATGCCAGGTATTAGCCCATGAAGGTGGGGGCTTTCTGGGACGGATGTTAAGGAACAGGGACACTTACATTGCCAGAGACAGGCCCAGATAAGGGGAGTTGCTTGCTATGTGTATACACTTTTGCTGCTTTCTCTGACTCTGTCCCTTGCCCAAATTTCTAAAATGCTAACTAAAAATAGCTAACTAAATCTAGAAGTGCTGGGTGTAATAAAAATTTAAAAACAGATGGTAGTCAGTGAGCAGGTTGACCTTACAGTTGAGTCTTGCAAGCAGGTTGTACAGCCTACAAGAACCCAGTTTCAAGACTGGAGTTTTTGTAGTTAAAGCTTGTCTCTTAGGAGAAGTTTGCCTGCTTAATAAAGTGAGTTTTATGTTGTTGGTTTATTTTGGTCAAGAACGGAAAGAAAATGTGATGGAAGAAGAGCAGATTGAATATATGTGAAATATTTATTTGTATTTGTTACAGCTGCTAGCACAGAAGAAAACCCAAAAAGGATAGTGATAGACGTAATCACCTTCAAACAAAATTAACACAGGGTATAACATGCATTTTGAAGATTTGAAGCCATGTTCTTATTTACAATGCACTTTTTTCCCCTTCAACCATGATGATTTCTTCAAATGGCTTATTTTCCTTTAAATGCTTTACAGCATATTTGCAAAAGTTATTACTTGGGTAATACAGTATAATTAATTGTTTAATATCTTTAATGTTGCACTGAAATACGTAATATGCAAGTATTACGTATTTCAAATGGAGAGAAATAAAATTGCTGAACTTAAAAATACGGGATTCTTACAAACAAGTTATTAGAAGTATTAAGTTCTGTATCTGAATAATTTTATTCTGAAGTAGTTTTACTTCAACAGTATAAAAGGGATGACATTTTCCCTGACTAGAGAGGGAAAAAATGCACATTCTAAAACTGTTTCCCCCATCTTTTCTTATGCAGAGGTTTTATCTGCTGTTTAATGGGTAAACTTACTGTGAAGTATAGTTGCTTGTTTAACTTTACCCCTATTCAAGTCTTTGATTTTGGCAGGTTAGTTAATTCAAATAAAATTTGTGAAGTTAAGCACTTTCAAGAAAAGGCATAGGAGAACCTAATTTAACCTAGAGTGTCTCTTTTATTCTTCTGTTATTCATTTGAAGTGCCCTATCAGCTTGAACTGACCAACTTCAGTCATTTTTACCCTTTTATTTTTTTCTCTAATGTAAACTGAAATTCCCTGCTGTTCGTGGTATTTTAGTGTTTAGCATCATTTAATGAGCAGGTATCATTAAACTTAAAAGGTCCTTTTCTGTATATCTCTGATTAGTTAGTGAAAGAACCAAAGAATTCCTCTAATTTATCTTTGCTTCCTTGTTATATTTTGATGTTGGCCCATTTTACGTTTCAGTGCCTTTTTATGAACTATGAAATTATAATTTTGATGTGAAAGTAGGACAGAAAGTGGAAAAAAATCCTTAGCACTGCTAAGATGTTTAAGCTAGTATATATTGTTTACCAGTGAACTAAGACAATAATGCTTATTTTTAAACTTTTACTAATATAAGTATGTGTGTCTGTCTGTAGGCATGTGAGTTTGTGTCTACACATATAAATACATATAAAATATATACATATTCTAATGTAAGTATTCATTATCTGTGCTTTGCAAATATACTTATTAACCCCATCAGTAACCTTTGCAGCTGGGTACACATATATTTGGCACAAAATTCTCCCTTCCTTGTATATCCAAAATTCCTATTGAACTCAATATTGAATTTTAATTTTTAGCAAATATAATATCATGGTCCAATTAATTGATGATACAAACTCTATGGAATGAAAAAACTGAAAATTATCAGTTATGAGGGCATTGTACATATTTCTACATATATATATATGTTTGGCGATTTTAAAAATAGCAATAAGAACAGATTATTTGGTTTATGACACTTAATTGTTCTGAATTGTACACTTTAAATCTATCTTGAGAAGTATAGTGTGATTTAAGATAACTCATAGCTGAAGGTTCATGTGCTCTTCATCTGAACAAGGGTTTTCTGGATCAGGACCATTGTTTATTTTATCAGTTTGTTCTTTTAAGATCTTAAAGGTCTAAATGATATAATCAATACAGAAATGAATCATTTCCATTACTGAGATATTTGCCTAAGGTAATTCATCATTTGATACAGATATTGCCATATTTTAAATAATGACAATTACGGTAATTGATTAATGAGATCCAATATACCATTCTAATATCCACTTCCTATATTTGATATGCTAAAAAATATTCCACCATTTTGATTTTCTTCTTATTTTCTTTTATGAAATAAAATCTGGGAGATAGAAACACTGCGTGAAGAAAAAATAATGAGGGTTGAATGGAAGTAAAGGTCAGATATTATGTAGAAAGTTGCAGATGGCACTGTATGTCATTAACATTGCTAACATCTAAAAAGATATAACAGTGCTGCCTACTGGTAAGATGTAGTAGTATTAAAGCATTAAAGTCAGTGTAGTGAAAGTCTGTGTGTGTGCCATATCCTTCATTGTAACAACAGCGTTCTCTAGTTTTTTTTACGCCCTGGTAAGTATTGACAAGATTCATGGTTTTACATCAGGGTTAGCAACATAGTCTTACATATGTCACTTACATGGAAACCCGATGTGCAAAATAAAAGATGTAAATTACTTTTCATGGACACTTGTAAAATTCTGTTCAACATAATTGTATGCATTCTGATTTTTTTTGTGAATTTGTATATTGTCTATATGAAATATAAAATTGTTCATAGTAATAATTTTGCCCTGCTTAGAAACAAGTTACCACATGAAAAAGTCTTATTTCATGTTATTTGCAGAGGCTTTATAAAATGAAAAAATGGCAACCATTTTAATAGTAGTAAATAAGAATACATAGCAGAGGGGTAGCTTTTGATCCAAGAAAATGAAATCACTTTGCAAAAAGCTCAGTACTTTTAAGATGGTGAAACTGAGACAGTGGATTACTAAGATTAAAATGTTAAACTTTATTGTCTAAAGTTAAGCTCTTAAATTCATATTTATGTGTTATTTTCTGGAGTAAGGAACTATTTCACCCCTTTGAGAATTAGAACCTTTTGTTTAGATATCTAAGGGAATTATGAGCTTGCCTCTAGGTATGCGGATTCAAAACAGGGATTGATATCAACACTATAGTAAAACTGGGGTGTAAGTCTGGTGGGCAAAACTCCGGTCTTCCATCTCCAACACAGCACTTTGTCTACAGATGTTATTAATTTAAAAGGCAGGTCAGTTATTTACTTATATTGATGTAAGGAGCTCCTTGCATTCTTTTTTTTTTTTCCCTTAATAAATATCTATATATATACACACACAATTTTTCTAGAGTTAATAAATGGAAGCTTTTTGAGACAGTGGTCCTATTTGAAGATACTCCTAAAAGCAAAAGTCAGAGGTCAAAGAAGCAGCCTGGTCTCCCTATGGTAAGCTGCTTTACCCCAGCAATGAGGAGCTGGAAATACTGAGGAGTTCTAGTCATTCATATGCATAGCTCCTTCTTCCCCCGACGTGGGGCCTCTCTCTTGTGTTGAAATATCTTCCCTGGGAGTCGCAGACTGTAAGCCAGGGCTGCCTGCAGGAGCTCGGTATCAGTCATGGAGATGATTCAGGGAGCTAATGATACTTGTAGCTAATTATCTTGTGCCACCTTGTCCTTGATTATCTTCGGGAAAAAGGAAGAGAAGCTACAACAAGGAACTAATTCTGGTATCTTCTGCCAGGCTTCCACTTGAGGCATCTGTTGAGATAATAGGTTAAAAAGGACTAGTTGCAGGAAAGCTGCTCCTTAAAAGAAACTGGTTATTGCTAATTTATACAGCAGTTTATTTAAAACATGTGAATCAAAGATGTATACAGCTGATAGTGATACACAGCCTTTTGGAGTACTGCAGGAGCACAGGTATTTTGTAAGTTTATAATAACCAGTGAAATCTGAATGCATACTTTTTAGAATGGGATGCTTGATCAAATACTAGTAATATGCAGAAGGCGGTTTTTACCAAAAAATGGTCACTACAGTGTTATGGCATACATAGTACCAGTCCTGGTTCATTTGCACATGATTCATCCATATCATACCTGACTAACAAAGATACTGTTCTATTCCATGTGGTTACATATCGTATCTGAAATACAGTTTTTGCATTTCAATATCGATGTTATCACTCAGAGGAAATAATTATTTTAAAAATGAGGCCACCCGTGCAAAGAAAATGGAGTTTAAACAGCACTCCCTCCACAAACTTTTGATTTTCACAGGGAGCAGAAGGGATGTGTCTTTTTCAGTCACTTCACTTACTTCTCCACCTTTCCATTCTCAGTGAGATTCCAGCCCTAACAGATAACAGTGGATAGTCAATAAAAATTTAGCATCACATTTATGTTTGATTAGCCTGGTTTTTATTTCTTCTAATTTCATCTGACTGCCAGATCTAAGCAATTGAGCCCCATGACACAAGGAATTCAGTACATCATAACATATTGACTGAGAAACCATTACTAAGTACTGTATAACATTATTATCCCTGTATCCTAAGCAGGCATGATATGAAAACTGCATTTGCATTGTTGTAGCCATTTTTGCATTGTTCTTGAAGGATGAATACAGCAAGTAAAATGTCATTGTAGATTATGTAATAAAATGTCTGAAACTGTAATGCAGCCCTGTAAAAATACAGTTTAACGTGATGTGCTGTAGCATAATGCAGAGCAATTAGATAAATTACTGTTAAAAATAGATGAAAAATCCAGTCCAATGTATGCTTAGCTCACAGAGGGATATTCTCTTCCCTCATGCCTCAAAATCCAGAGTGGAAGGTCCAAGCGGCTGTCAGTCTTACTTGTTTTCCTTCATGACTATTGAGAGAAAGTAAGGTTGAGTCAGAAAACTAGCTACATTCAGAGAGGTTCAAAAAAGAGTTTCTACCTACTCTTCCTATATAAGGCACTGAGATATCCAAAACTGTAAAAGAAGGATAGCGAGCCTCAGACAGCTTTTTTAACTTCTTATCCTCAACTCAATGCTATTTCCTGAATGATCATGTCTGACAGTTGCATACTTAATCAGCTGGGGGTTTGTGGGTGTGAATCTTTCTTGTATCTTCCAATGCAAGAGTAAGCCCACGATCTACCAACTGGATAGTCATCAACTTGTGTGAAATTCTGTGGCTATAGCAGGATAACCGACCAGGATCATGTGATGGTCAAGCCATCTCAGGCTTCAGAAAAATGGTTTGTGCTATATTATCAGAAGGGAATGACTTGGATTAATGGAAAATAGTTTGCAAAAACAAAAAGATACAGAAGAGCACCCTTCTGAGGGAGATGAAAGAGCTCCTGGATAGCTGAGAACCCCAGGATTGCTGAGCAACATTAGAAAATATTAGAAAGGAAGTGTGTGCAAGGGGTTTTCATTTTGCTGGCAGCTATGTGTTTCTAGGGAGTTGGGTTTTTTTTTTGTTTGTTTGGTTTGGTTTTTTTAAGTGAAGCAACAAATACATCACTTGGTTTCACTTGGGTACCACTGCAACTGGATTTTTAGCCTGTGTCTAGACTGTTAAATAAGATGTATCCAAGATCATTCCCATGCTCTGAGTCCCACTGCACAGAGCAGCTGATGTCTATGGTGTAAATTCTCTGAGCTTCCAAAGCAATTTGTGGCAAGATCCACGTGCTTATTTGGAACGGTTTCTGAAATGTTCTCACTTCTGAACTCTGCCTGTGAATTGTCTAGGAGAGTGCTAGCTGGCATGAGTGAAAAGCATTTCAAAAGCAATTTTAACAATTTAAAATGTAGGTGATCATATTCTAGTGCTCAGGAGTGTTTCTGGGCAGTATTTGATTTACTAGTATAGATCAAGCTGCCAAGTCCCTGTAAGTGGCAGCAAATGGTGACTTTGGGATTATGAATGGATCCTTACTAGCCCCAGAGGAGTTGAGAAATTAGGTAGAGCTAAGCCTGATGAGCATTCAGATGAGGCACATCAGCCTGAGCTTTCAGCTGTTACTATACCTAATCAAACTTCAAAAAGGCAGAATTTGTGTTGCAAAGGAATGTCACTTTCTTGTAAAATATGTCTGATGTCCTCTTTTGTTACTTGGAGGAGGGCATATATAGGTAGAACAGAAATATCTACACACCTGTTTTATCATTCCAGGTCCTGTGATGAGTTGGAGTAGTCAGAAAAGGCTCAGCCCATAAAGAACAGGGTTTAGGTATACACTACATCTTGTACAGGAGCAGTTCTTACTCTCTGCAGAACAAAATCTAGACATCTTCCATAAAATTTAGTTTTCTTCCTTATTACTTTTTCATTTTCAGGTTCATTCATATCTTGACTGAGTGGAACTATGGTTGTTGGCAAGAAAAGGATTCCCTTTTGGCTACTGTTTTCTCTGTCTTTCTCCATTTCATTGCTCCATGGTCAGCTGTGGCTTTTCGCATAACAAACTAAGATTTATATATTTATTATTATTATAGTATATTATTTTTGGCCTCGCTCTCCTCTCAGAAAGTTTGAGTTTACTGTGTTGTTATTGGTTTTTTCCCCTGTGCCTCATCTTCCATATTCCGTTCACTATTTTGTCTCAGATTTGGCATTGTGTTTATCACTTGGTAAGAGATAACAATGAGCTATGACCTTGAAATTATGTTTGATGTTCCTCTTCCAGCTCACTAGGGATCTGGTGTAGATATACCACTTGTGAGGCATCTGAGGTGTTGAGAACCATGCAGTGCATCTTTTCTAATCTCTCCTGGAGATGTTCCATTTTTCATGAGTAATTAAGAGCAGGAACTTCAAGACAAGTGGGATGTATTTCTAATGAAAATTCTTAAATGTTACGGTGGGATAAGTGGGATGTTTCTTATGATCTCCTTTCTATTTAAAAAACAAAACTTGATTTAAAAATCAAACTTGGTTTCACCCTAGTGCAAAGCAATAACATTATTATTGCAGAATGTTTAAGGAATTGAAAATGAGTTCCTTTGCAATCTGTAATGTTCTATATATCCTTCCTTTATGAATTAATGAGAAAGTGAAGAATCACTGCAATGTTTACACCTATATATTAAGGTTTTAAGTAGGTAATGTTTGATGTATCAGTTACAGGTAAGGATGTATATGTCAAATGTCCTCAGTTTGGCATTGTGAGAAACTTCAGGGGCCTAACTATTCATAGTGGAGGTGGTGCTAATACTTGGAAAGTTTTAGTTGTGAACATGCTTTGAATACCTTGATGAATCAGATCATAATAGGGGAGTAGATACTACATGAGCCACCAGGAGCTATGTAGTTAGATATTCAGTAATATTTTTATTTAACATGTCAGACGTGGCATTTTGCAGGACCACACAGCATTTACTGTAGGGCTTGCAGCTTTTTTACTACTTTTCACTCCTCTTCTTGCTGCACTTCTGAAGAAGAGTACCCATGCTGCTGTGCTTCGTGCTCGATGCACTGTCCTCCTTGGCTGCTAGGCGTAATCCCTGTGAGCTTTGCAGCTCTGAAGCGTCCTACGTGCAACTTCGTGAATCAGTAACTGCCTCCAGCTTGCAGGGCTATCACAGTGGTGGCTCTCAACAGAACTTCTGGCACTGAAGTGACGTCTTTGCATCGAGGGAGGCAAAGCTTTGGATTGCTTTCATAGACCTAGGGGCTTCAGTGCCGCCTGGTATTTTAGGCACTTAATTGCTGTTTTGCAGCTTCGCTGTGGGAAATGAGACTGTCTTTCAAAGACGCTTTCAGTGTGTTTGTGTTGTACAATGGGAAGTGATGTAGTACATACTCATTCTACCTGAGCTAGTACTGATCCATGCAAGTACTTCTACATAGCACAGTTGTATGTCCATGCAGAGACACTCATTTTGGTATTAATGCTGAAAAGCCCTGCTGAGTTTCTGAGCTCCATTTTGCAGCTAGCTTGAATGCTGATGGTTTGTGTTATATTTAACTGTGGAGTGTAGTCTCCTGCCTTCAGAATCCCAAGTGACACACTCTGGATTCTGAGGAGCTTCAGTGTTTGAAAAATTTGTCATCTCTTCTATCAAATAAATACAGTTATTTTCTTGATAGAATTACAGATCTGTGAACAAAGCGAGAAAAAAACGCATGTTACAACTTCTGTCAAAGAATTTTGTGAAGGCTAACCCCAAAATAAAATAGAATCCAAAGCTGGTTAGAAGGACTAAATAACAATATGTTAAGATACCAACTGGTGAATGCTACATCCTTCTGGCATCTCTGCTCTTATTTCGTTTATTATCCATAAACAGCATGTTAAGTCCAAAGAATATACTAACTAATTGGTTAGAGTTGTCAACACTAACAGCACTAAATGAGTAAGAAAAGCTTTCAGCATATGGTAACTATCTGCACAGGGATGAGGAAATCAAGATTCTGTCACTGTTAAATTAATCTTAGAATGTGTATAGATAATCTCATTTGCCATACCTTTCTAGATGGTTAAAACATAAAATCAAAGATACCTGAGTACTCATAAAGACCACAATAGAGGGAGAAGTCGCACAAATAGAAAAATAGAGTATTTTTGCCTCAAAGTAAGTTAATGCACTCTAGAGAGGGTAAATTGAAATGCAGGAATCCAGACAAAAGAGACATTGGGGTGAGGAAATGACAGTGAGGCACATTGCACTAGGTCTTAGGCCACCTTGTTTTTATTCCTGTCTCTGCTGCTGGCTTGCTACATGACCTTGATCCAATCAGTTCCTTATTTTATGCCTCAGTTTTTTCATCTGTTAAAAAATGGGGATAATGATACTGACCTGCTGATGAAAAATGCTTTACAAAATGTGGGTGCTATTATAAGCAGGGTATCAGATCACCAGGTCAGTAGCTAATGGTTCATGAATTTGTAACTATAATGTAAAACTATGTAATTTGTAACTATGATTTACTACAGGTAAAATATTCCATTTAAGTCTGAGCCTTGGTTAACCAAAACAAACATGAAGGGTTTCAGTGAGAAAAAGAGATTTTTTTTTTTTTTGGGTGATGATTCAAGGACTTAACATATATGTATTGTTTGACTATTAGTTAGATTTTTAGATTGGGTAGATTTTATTTATTTATTTTTTTATTTATTTTAAAACCGTGCCTAAAGCCATTTGGAACAGATGCTCCAATGCGTTGTGGTAGAAGCTGCATAAGAATGAGCAGTTACCAGAACAGCATTACCTAAGCTGATGCAAAGCTACCCAAGTTAGCTGTCAGTGTTTTGTTCTGCGTGTCCTATTGCATCCCTGTGCAGGTACAGAGCCAACCGATGCATGTCATGGTTTAGGGTCAGGGCAGCCTTCTAGACCTATAACAGATGCTCTCTGTTAACCCCCCTCCCTCCCCAGAGGGGAGGAGAAAGGAAATAAGGGAGAGAGCCTTAGCAATGAGAGAAGGAAACTAGAACAGCTTTTATGTAATAATAATAAAAATGGAATATATACAAATATACACAATGTCGGTACTGAACCCACCCCCCCACCCCCAGTGGCAATTCCATCACGGTCACCACTGATGCTGTGGAGCAGGCACCAGGAATGTCCCAGACTGGGCCCCGCCGCAGACGGGAGCTGTGTTCAGGAGCTGGATTCTGGTTCGGGATTCAGGAACACACAGATCAGGATTGAAGGCAGAACAGAGAGAGTCCCTCTCGGATGCTGGCCATTGAAGAAGTGAGGAAGAAGCCAGAAGAGCTGAGATGAGCAGGGGCTTGACCTTGCTGATCCCTCAGCTTTCTACTGAATATGATGTATATGGGATGGAACACCTCACTGGTCAGTTTGGGGTCACCTGTCCCGTCCGCTCCTCCCTGCAGGTGCAGCCTTTCACTTTCTGCATCCCCCAGTGTGGCACACAAGATCCAGCAGTGACCTTGGTGTGCACACCAGTCTTTGGCAGTAACTCTAAACATGGGGTGAGAAAACATGCTGCTAACTTCAGAAAGTGCAGTTAGTTAGAAGAACTGATCTGGAAAGTAAAACTACTGAACAGAATTAGTTCTGTTCTCACTCAAACCAGGACAATGCAGTTCTAACATAGCACTACTGCACCAAGTTTGTCTTGGCTAATATATAGGACATGACTTTGCTATGTGGGTGCCTGAGCAGTGACCTGAGTATGCGGAGGAAACCCAGCATGTCCCTAGTTTGGCAGGGTTGCTGTGCTCACTGAGTAAGTGTGAGAGCTGGTCTGTGCAAGCACAGCGAACTTCTGCAAATGCTTCTATACATCCTCTGGCCGTTGCATGAGACAGCCAGAGATGGTTCAGGTAATGTCTACAGTACTCAAGGATCTCTATTACCCAGGATTGGTAATGGATAAAATTACGGGCTTTTGGTGGAATTCAGGTAGAAAAGGCCCTCTGGAGGTCTTGAGGCCCCATGCCCCACTAGAAATACAGTTGACTCAGGTGAGGCTGATCAGGATCTTTCCTAGTTGATTTTGAATCTCTCTGAGCGTGGAGACCTATTGCAGTTTTAGAACACTTGACTGTAAATGAGTTTTTCCTATCATCTACTCAGATATTCTTGTGTTGCAACTTGTGTCCTTTGCCTTTAGTCATGTTGCAGTGCATCTCTGGTTCCACCTCTCCCTACCTTACCACTGCGGGAGAGTAAAAGGATCCTTATATAGCCTTCTCTTCTGAATACTGAACAAACCAAATATTCTCAAAATCCTAGCTCCCTTAGCACCTTCATGGTCTTCTGCTGGACTCACCATAGTACAGAAGCCTATAGAACAGTACTCTGGATGCCGTGCTACAAGTGCCAAACAGAATAAACCATTTTCTTTGACCCAATGCCTATGCTTTGGTTAATGCAGTATACCACTAGCCTTCTTTGCTGTACGGGTACATGCAGAGTGTTGTCCAACTTGTCTGCCAGGACTTCTCAGACTTGTGAAAGGATGCTTTGTATTCTGTTTATTCCTCACCTCTAGTGTGGTTTCTTACTGCTCAGTTGCAGCACTTTCCACTTGCTTTTGGTGAGGTTCTGCATGAGACTTTTCATTCCTCTGGCCTATTGAGCTCCCCCTGAATATCAGCCCAGTAGTGCTTCCACTTCCCCTCCACCACCCCTGATTTGGGACCATCCATGAACATGCCAAGGGTGCACTCCATTCAGTTGCCCAGGCTGTTGACGAAGAGTTTGAACAGTATTGGTCCCAGTACTGATCCCTGGGAAGCATCACTAGTAAGTGTCTGGCTGACAGTTGGTTTTCAAACAGCTCATCTCAACAAATAGGAAAAAGACGTGTTGGAGAAGGAGGGTACCAGCTGCTGATGAGCAGAGCTGCCATACTGAACCGATGATACTGTTTCTGGCCCCACAGTGAGAGAGCTCTTCTGCATACCAGAGATGATAGATCTCACCACAGTGTGATACAGTCTTACCTCTAAGAGGCTGCGGTACAGAAATAGGGCAATTATCTAAAAATGTTAGCATGCGTAGCCCTCAAAGATATAATAATAGGAAGAGAGTGTAATATGATATGTAAACAGTTGAAACCAGGGAAAATTTTGGGGTGAATGTCAATTAGAAATGATTAATGAGAAACATGTGACTATACAAGTGTCTTCTACAAGAAGTAGCTGAGTTCTGTCTAGTAAAAATCTTAATTTTTCTCTCATTCGCTGAGAAGGGTATGGGCTGAGTCGTTAGATATTATTGTGTTTTCTAATATTTTTGTGTGTTTGGTATTTCTGATGTCTGTGGCTATTAACGTTCTTTGCTGCATTGTTACATTCTGTTCATGTGGGCTTCACAGCTAAACTGCCAGCCAGAATTAGACTGGGACTGAAATACAGTGAAATGTTGGATCGCAGGAGAACTACTAAACACAGATATGTATTTCAATTTAACATTGTTATGTAGCTTTGTTTATTAAATATATTTTTGCACTCTTCTATTCTTATCACTGTGTAATCTGAATAGTTTTTCCCAAGATTGCACGTGGTCTCTTCTCCCCTAATATGGAAAAGAAAAAAACCTATTCACTTGAAAAAGGAGGTTTTTTTGATGACTGGAACTTGAAACATTGAAGAAATTCACATTTCTGGCCTAATCCTTTATGAAATCCCATTAGATAGTGTCTTCACTGAAACTTAGAGCTGATTTAGCTCCTGAGTGTGCAGATCTGATAATACTTGGGATAGAAGTCCCTGTGAGTTTAATACTGCATACACTCCAGATACTCTGTAGCACTGAATCACTGTAAGTCTGGTGCACTAGGATAATCTGCTTTACTAGTTAAAGTTTCACGTATGTGTCCCTGCTATTCTGTCTTGATGAAACTCTTTTCTTTTAACGCTTTCCCTGGGTACTAGCTCTTGTAGTTAGTTATTATTTATTTAAGTTGCCATCCAGCTAACACAAAATGAGCTAAACCCATTTCGAAGCAAAGTGTCTGGCACTCCTTTCGCTGCAGTGGAGTGCACCTGTTTATGCTAGGACAGAATTTCCCCCAAATGTCTCATTTAAAGAACAACATCAATGATAATTTCAACTACTCTGCCAAATCCTGTCAAAACATTTTTGTTTCTGCACATCATCATTATTCGTTTGTGACTGTGTGGCCGTGGGAAAAGCATTTCTTCGTTAATTACAGACACAGAGCCTGCAGAGGGAGCTCAAACCTTTGTTTATGTGTCCCTCACTAAAATAGCTATTTTTTTTCTACAGACAGTGGAGTAACTTGTTATTTAAATATATCAGAAATTTGTTCTTCAATATATAATGTTTTTATATATGGAACCTAGCTATTTTGGAGATATATGTGAAAGTAAAAGCCTTTGCAAAATGACTGGAAAGACTCAGGATTTCTGGGACTTGTTAGGTGGCACTGTTTGAAATCTCCACAGTTGTAACATCCAGACATCCAAGCCTTCCTTTTCAGTCCTCATTCTGGATGGAAAATAGCTTCAGTAGGTCAGTGCTCTGTCAGGGCAGAGCCAAAATAGTGCAGAAAGACCAAATCAAACTCCATGAGTTGGAGGTCAGATTGGGAACATGAAGATGGAATAAATGAGGCCAGGAATAGATGAGCTGAGAAGGCTGTTGCAGACCTTCATCAAAGAAGGACAGAGAGTGCCTTATTTTGGGTGGGAGCATATGTCATACGGTTGAGATGTTAAAAAAAAAAAAATAAAAAATTGGATTTGCTTTGCTGACTGTGATACATTTCATCATGGCTGTCATGAGAGGAGGGTGGTATGTAAATGCCATTGGAAGGAAGCGGTAACATTACAATCTACTGTTTGAAAAAAAAATAAAATCCTATATGCAAATTTAACAAACAGAGATAAAGTGATGATGATGTTGAGAAGCACAGCACCACAACCCTTAATCCTCCCCTTGGCAGGTGTGGGCAGGGCTGGTATTTAACAAGACTATGTCCCTGTGCTGTCCCGGGGCATCTCCAGTTGCAGAAAACCTCTCTTGCCTTGCAATAATGAAGCGTATTGAACTTCTGATCTTTTTTCTTGCAGCTGAAAATGGACTATGTTGTTTTCTCTGCCATCAGACATTTTGGCTTTGCAAGAGAGACAGGAACACGTATGTAGCCAGAGTCTGGGAACCTGCCAAACTTGGCTGTTGTGAAGGCAAGAAATATCTGCGACTTTGTTCTATTTTGAGACTCCTTTCATAACTAAGGATGGAGGAATCATTTTAATGTTACTATTGGGGTTTTTTGGTGAAAATACGTTTTCCCTATGATTGCCTCTTCTGCCTATTGGCAGTGGGCTCTGGCACAGCCTGAACTGAAAATTGATATTGGTAGCTGGTTGCAAATAGCAAAGGTCTGATAGAGGCAAAAGAGATCTGGTTTGGGTTTTTTTTGTCTTTCTGGTGAAATTGTAAATATTACTAGATGGTGTATCAGTTCATACTGAAAAACTAAACTGTTTCACCAATCATTCCAGATTCTTTTATATCTTTTATATATGACAGAAGATTTTTGAATTCTATCTTCAATTCTAGATGGTACAGAATATCTGGCTGCCATTCACTAAAATGTGAATGGTATCTTTTGATATGTTTTTTTTCCAAGTGCTGTTCATGTCTTCTTGAATTTCCTGGAATAAATCTTAAAAGTCTCAAGTGCTAATTTTACGTTTCCTACTTGGAGAAAAGGTGTCAGTACACTAGCAGGGTTTTTTGTGAATTGGTGATAAATCATTATGAATAAGAGCAACCAGGAAACTAATCAGTGGGTTGTAGATAGTGAATTGAAACTCACTTTTCTTCATTGTTGCATGTCTAGATCTACCGTTGTCACACTCTCCTGGTAAACACACGCCAATCTCTAGTACTGAGGGGGGGGAATCTAAAGCAAAGATGTAGACACCTCCCTGTCTCCAACCTGTTGTAATTTGTTTTATTGCCAAAACCTCTCAGTTTCATGAATGCCCTGGATTGAGAACATATTTGTAGTTTATTGCAAACAGAGGCTTCAAGAAATATATCCATTTTGCTGTTTTTAATTTAGTATCTTTGGTCACATTCTGTAAGTGAAAACTGTTATTAATCAGTTGGTTCCTGACTATCTGTGTATTGCACTACAATGGCAACTTACTGTTTGCAACAAAACATGATCTGTTTTGGATTCACTTGGGTAGAGAGGTTTGTATCCACTCAGTTAATTACAGAAGGTCAAGCAGTTAACCATTCTTACTGGCTCAATTTAATAAATAAATAACTTGATGTAGAATAAATATTAAACTCCTTGTAAGCTGTTAATTTTTTCTCCAAAGATGATCGTAACATAGTTTGTTAACCTTCTGAGGGAGAAAAAGAGGTAAGGGTTGACACAGTGTTAACAATTAAGGACTTAAGGTTTTGAGTAGAACCGACCATAATCATCGCCGGAAACCACAGACCTTTTTTTGGTCATTCATGAAGCATAAGATGTTTTGACTAAAACTCATGTGCGTGAACTTCACGCGTGATGCGCGTCAGCTGCCTGGTTTATTCTATGTTCCCTGATGGGCCCCCTGATCACTCTCACTGTATTGGTATCCGTTCCTATCCAGGCTTTCTTCTGAAGCTTTCCCCCTAGGATGCAGAGCTCAACAACAGACGTGCTTGTTCACCCTTGGATCCACTCCAGCCAGACGGACTCCCTTTACCCAGGACAATCCTTCAAGACAAGTCTTGTGCCCTTACTTGCCCTCACGTGTTCCTAATGCATGCTGAGGGACACACAACTCACACCATTGTCATCGTGCCATATGACCCCACGCTGCTGATCTCTGGCCCAATCCTTTCAATATTTAAGATGCTTTGAACTGGAAAATGAATGAAAAATAATGATTGTACTTTGTATCTCATGGTCACCCAGGGTGTGAAGAAGTTTCAGGCTGAGTTGTATAAATTGTGAAGGTGGCAGCTCACACGTTTGAGAGGGTCCCAGCCCTAAGTGGCGCGTACGTGTGTCAGTCCTCACTGGTGCTGTTGGTTAGGGTTCACTTCTTCATGATGTCTTCGCAAGCACAGTAGGCGTAGGTCCCAGAGTCACTTTCCCAAGTGTATATCAAGACTGCTCAGGGGGGATGGTGGCAGCAGCAGTGAAACCATCTTCAGTACAGAGTGAACTTGAGCTTCGTCACTGACTTTTCACTGCCAGGCTCTGATAAACCCTTGGAAAGTAACAACCCACCTATGATGAGCAGTATCCGGGCGTTTGTGTGTTTTTCGCTTCATGGCTGCACATAGCAAACAATAAATGTTGTTGTTGGAAAACTGGGAAATAGGAGACCGAGGGTGTGCCTATAATTGCTACCAATGTTAATTGCTGTTAATTGAGTAAGTTGGGAAGGAAAAAAAAAGCTTTCTAAGCAAGCTTAACTTTAAAGAATAGAAATTTCGCATTCCTGCTTTAAAGTTGTTCATTCCATCATCTTTAATTTTATCTTCCTTGTTATGTTCTCATTATTAAAGTACAGTTTGAACAGAAACAGTACAATTCTGATATCTAACTATTTAACCCTAATATTGTAAATGTAGGGAGTAGAATTTGTATACTGGGAAATAAGTAACAAAATTTTACCTTGGATTTTTTTTTTAGGACTAAATACGGTAGTGTGTATTCTGTGATTACATATAAAGCATAATGGAAATAAGTGCAGTTTAAACCTAATAATTATTCTGTAAATGCATGGCTGTGTCCCCTACCAGTTCTTACTTACTGAAGTAGTTTGCCTGTCCTCTCACATGTGTAAAGATTTTGCAGTGTTAAGCCTATGATTTCTTGTTACTAGTATTTAAATCAATAAAGGGATTCCCTAAATATTGTCTGTGCATCTTGGAATTTGTATTACTTAATGCTGATCTGTACTGTTCATATTTCCTTCTCTTAGTTCCTTCTAGCGCTCAGGACTGTTATTAAATCAGTTCTTTGGCTTATCAGTGCAAGGCTTGCTTATAGATAGTGCAGTACTAGAGATAGCATCCAACTGTTGCAAGAGCTGACAGTTGTCCAGAGGATTACAACTGTGATCATATCGAGTTTGGGGGGATCCTGACCTGTTATATGTTCTTTTGCATAATTGTTTCTGGAGGCAAAAGGGCAGGAAGGGTGCAGAATTAGAGCAACGCATTTGACGGGAACTTGTCATCTGAAAAACAGTTTGCATTGCCTGTCATCTTTTGTTTGGTAGAAAACAGGCTGTGACATAATATCTGTCACTGCCAGCGGGTTTTTCTCTGCACCCTGGAGTGAAAAATCCCATGCAGTAGCAGCCTGAGGTCTAGGCTACCTATGTTACTGCGCAGGACCTGCCTGTTCTAGCAGTCTGTATTTGCATACAGGGGCCCACCTGCCCCAGTTAAGGAGGGAAGAAGATACAGAGAGATTTAAAATAAAAAATAAAACAAGGAAAGCTAATGACAGTCTTGATCTTGGGCGAGGAGATCAAGAAGCATCTTCTGAGGTCGTTGTTGGGCCAGAATGAGTTCAGTGCAAAAGGGGTAATGATAAAATGCAAAACATGCCAAGTGCACCTCTAGGTTGTTAGTAGGGAGATGGGCCGAATGCTGGTGGCAATGAGTGGAAGTTTGGAATTGGAAACTTAGTTTCTGGTGAAAAGGTGACAGATTGAAAGAGGAAAACTAC
>WTSP01026309.1:0-19127 GCA_025331215.1 Actenoides lindsayi
TCCATCCAGCAGGGTCACCCAGAGCAGGGGGCCCAGCAGCGCAGTGTCCAGCCGGGGTGGGAATCTCTCCAGAGAAGACTCCACAACCTCTCTGGGCAGCCTGGCACAGGCTCCGACACCCTCACACCAAAGAAGTTTCCCCTCCTGTTCAGGTGGAACCTCCTGGGTTCCAGTTTGTGTTGCACGATTTCTCTGCAGCCCATCTCCATCGATATGGAACTCGGATAGTTGAAATACCTCAAGCGGCTGGACTTTGCTAACCTGTGCTTTTCGACAGAGCACAACACAAGCAGCTCAGCCGGTAGATCAGCAAATCCCTGAAACCTCTGGCAGGGATTTGCTGAGAAGCAGCTGGTGCCAAAAGGAATGTGCAGCATCCACGGACTCCGCACTTGAATCAAAAGCTCTAAATCCAAGCCTGAGGCTTCTCAAGTTCTTACAGGGAGTCTGATCCAGATGAAAACTACCAAATGAGAAGACTTGGGATGCTTAAGTCCCACATTTGTAGTCTAAAGGAGATGTTCTCCAGTGCACAGCATGCACCTAGCCCTGAGCGCAGGGCTGTGCTATTTCTAATGCAAGCCAAATACAGGCAAACTGAGTCCAGCAGCTGTTAAATTAGACCACAACCTTCCATTAGATTCTCCAAAAGGTATCAGAGGTGAGTGAACAGGCCACCCAAAGCACCACAGCACCCATGCAGCCTTCTTCAGGAGGGCTTCCCCACGGTCATGGTCCTGTCCCCTGCAGCACCCACCTCAACCTACTGCGGGCTCTGCGCGTAAACCCGACCGGTCCTTGCTGCGGTTTAACAAAGCTGGCCACAGATCCCACTGCAGCACTGGGAAACCCATGTCTCCGTAAGCACTTGGAACTGGATTCATCTAACAGGCAGAGGAGTGGACACCACAGTGCAGCTGTGCTACAGATGTGGGGCATCAACACTTTCATCTCCAAAATGAACTTGTAATTAAGGGATGAGCATTCCCCGCACCCCCTCAAAAAAAGGTTCAGCCAAACCGCTCTGTTCAGCAGCCTACATTTTACCTACGTCACTTAGAATCATAGAATTGTCAGGGTTGGAAGGGACCTTAAAGACCATTTGGTTCCAACCCCCCTGCCATGGGCAGGGACACCTCCCACTAGAGCAGGTTGCTCAGAGCCCCATCCAGCTTGGCTTTAAACACTTCCAAGGATGGGGCTTCCACCACCTCTCTGGGCAACCTGATCCAGGGTCTCACCACCCTCACGGTGACAAACTTGTTCCGAATGTCTAATTTACTCCTGTGGTAGCCAATAATAGGTTTCTGCTAACAACAATCCTGCTTCTCCATGCAAAGACTGTACCCTAATTAGGCCCGTGAACTCAAAAGCTGCTTTTGTTTTTGCAAGTACATCAGAAGCAAAAAGCAGCAGCAGCAAACACATCATCCAGACAGACGGACACAACAGCCGTGGTCATTGCATCATCAACCCGTGGTGGCCCATCTTGCAGGTTTGCAGAGAGGAGCCTTTTGCTGCCTTACAGAGACGAGGCTGCAGATACAGGATCAATAATCATGCCTAAATTCGATGCTTTTCGACACAGAAAGTCAGGCTTTGGAAACCAGACTTCCTGCCTAACTGGAATTGGTAAGGAGTTGGAATTCTCCCCTCCTGGCCTTGAGCACCGCGTGCCTGCATAATGTCACGATAAAGAAGAGAGCTCAAACTCCCCAGCTAAGGACTACTGATGGTTATCTGCGCTGGGAGCAGGGGCAGGCACCTGTAGCACACAGTTGGTGATCTTATGCCAGAAAAATGCTGTATCACAGACTCCTTCAGGTTCTTCCCTCAGGCCCAGGGAAGTAATCTGAACACAAAAGCTCGCAAAGTAACGCAAATTTACTTCTCTAATTCAAAACAGGGCTGCAAAAGGCTTTGAGACCCTTCTTGTTTGGCTTCTGCCTGGAGGAAAATGCTCATAGCTCCTTTCTTGAGGGCTCTTTGAAAAGGCTTTGAAGTGTGGCAAGCAGCTGGATACTTGCTCCATCACTGGCTCTGTTCAGATCTGTCTTGAGCAACCTGCTCTAGCAGGAGGTGGCCCTGCCCAAGGCAGGTGGGTTGGAACCTAGATGACCTTTAAGGTCCCTTCCAACCCAACCCATTCTATGATTCTATACTGGATAGTGCACCCGCTTTGCTTATACTCTGCTCTCCTATCAGCCTGTCCCATTCAGAAGTAGGAAACATTCAGACCAGGAGTTAGAGTGGAGCCTGTGAGCCTCGTGTGCCTACAGCCGCTGGTCAGAGCTTCTCCAGCTCCTACGTATACGCTTTGGTGAGGCTGGACATTATTTATCTGAAAAGAAGTCGTTACTAGAACATCAGCTGCATGGACTGATGGAGTCTTAAACCTGCAATGAGTTTTTTTCTTAGGCTCTCCTAATCTCTGCAAGCTTTCTGGACTGCAGCGGCTCATCCTGGGCCATATAAGTAAAACTATACCTTTACTAATGATTTACAGTTGATTGGGAAGGCATAGTCATGTTCATTTCCAGGGAAACACAAACCCTAACAGCTCCAATTAAGACACACAAACCACTGCCTAAAGAAGGGCAGGGAGAGAATAAAATACAATAGTCTCACTTCCTTCAAAAAACCCCCTGCAAAACATTTCCTTCTGAAGAAGCCTCTCCCTCTTTACTGCAGGAAGGAGCCTTTTCACAGACAGTGAGCACACATGAAATGAAGCAGAACCCTGATTCTAGCCAGCACCCACCTTGGGGTTGTCCTCCAGCCCCCAAACAGAGCTGCTGCCAGGCTCCTCGGGCCCCACACCGCTCCAGATCCACAGCCCTGAGCGAACCAAGGAGCTCAGGATGATGCACCCTCTGCTCGGTGCTTTTACAGGAGACCTGCCATGCAGGTTTTGGCTTGGGTTTTTTTTCCATTTGATACGAGGTCCATAGGGGAAAGAGAAAACTTGAAAAGCCCCATCTGAATTCAGCTGCAGGAGGTAGCTTTTAATTGCACTTTGGATCAAGAAGCAATCTAATGCTTGCTCTTGGTTACCAGGCAGGGGTTTGCACTTTTCCAGACGATTTTCCCCTGCTTTTCATACGTTCCCTTTCCCTCATTTGCACCCACAACCCAGATTTTCCCACCATTTCAGTGCGGAACAAAGCATTCCTATCCCTACAGAACCTACCGAGTTCTGTATCTGTGCTGCAGATTTTGATACCTTATCAGCAACAACAGCATGTTCAGCAAGTAGTCCTGACGTTTAAGCTGTTTAAAGTACTAGAAAAGTGTCAAAAATAGCAATGTCCAACCCTGATAGCCTGTGATGGGTGTACACAAGTACTTAAAGGGTGTCAAGTAGCATTTCCTTTTGATTCCCAGCTGTATAAAACCAAGGGCAGGCCAAAAGGGAGTAATAAAGCGTCATCTAGAACTCTCCTCTTACAAAGGAAACCATTCAGCGTGACCTAGACAGGCTGGAGACTTGGGCAGGGAGAAATCAAATGAAATACAACAAGGGCAAGCATAGAGTCTGTCATCTGGGAAGGAATAACCCCAGGTACCAGTATAGGTTGGGGATTGACTTGTTAGAGAGTAACATGTCGGAAAAGGATCTGGGGGTCCTGGTGGCCAGCAGGGTGACCATGAGCCAGCAATGTGCCCTTGTGGCCAAGAAGGCCAATGGCATCCTGGGGTGTATTGGTTGAGAGAGGTTCTCCTCCCCCTCTACTCTGCCCTGGTGGGACCTTGTCTGGAATATTGTGTCCAGTTCTGGGCCCCTCAGTTCAGGAAGGACAGGGAACTGCTGGAGAGAGTCCAGCGCAGAGCCACAAAGATGATGAAGGGAGTGGAGCATCTCCCCCCTGAGGAAAGGCTGAGCGAGCTGGGGCTCTTTAGCTTGGAGGAGACTGAGGAGACCTCATTCATGTTTATAAACACATAAAGGGCAAGTGTCAGAAGGAGGGAGCCAGGCTCTGCTCTGTTCTGGCCAATGATAGGACAAGGGGCAACGGGTGTAACCTGGAACATAAGAGGTTCCGCAGAAACATGAGGAAAAACTTTTTCACTGTGAGTGTGATGGAGCTCTGGAACAAGCTGCCCAGAGGGGCTGTGGAGTCTCCTTCTTGGGAGACATTCCAAACCCCCCTGGGTGCATTCCTGTGTGACCTGCTCTAGGTGCTCCTGCTCTGGCAGGGGGTTGGACTCGATGATCCTTCGAGGTCCCTTCCAACGCTGAACATTCTGTGATCCTGTGAAACATGCTGTTGTAGCCCCCTTGTGTCCAGCTGGATTAGCAACTGTGGATTAGACTCACAGCCTCCCTCCTCACCACCCCTCAAATCAAGGCTCTCCGTGCTCTGACCACAACACGGTTCAGGTCCTTGCCCTCACCACCTTCCCTTGGGTTCTTTCACGTTTTTCTCTTTCCACCCTGGTTGTACCACCTCGGCACCTTCAGCCCCTTCAGACTGCACAACGTTTCTCTGCCCTTACAGCGATCACCCCGACACTCTCCAAAACCTCCAAGTACCCTTGACAGCCCCGTCGATCCCAGACCTACCCATCACCACGACTGCAATCTCTACCATCCACCGCTTCGCTAGGACCCTGCTCAGCTGTAAGAATTTTACAGTATTCTTTTTCCAACCTGCAAAGGCTGCAGCAAACAGGAGGGCAAGTTATGGCTGCTTTGCTGTGGAGTCTTGTAACCGAGGAGGAAATAACGGGTTGTTTCCTAAAAGACACTTACCTTCCACATCTGCTGCCTCAGTCATCCTTCATTCAGCCACTCTAAGGCCAGCTCCACCTTACAATAGATCAGGAGGCTCAGGCAAACGGTTCAGTAGGGCTTCAAGTGCTGCCATCACTTGTCCCAAGGAGCTGAACTCCAACGTGGACTTGCTGCTGGTGCAGGAAACCTGGAGAAGGAGCCATAAACTAAGAGAAAAAGAAAGAGAAATGAATGAGGACAGAGAACAAAGCACAGCACTAGCGCAGAAGACCAGCGATGGCTATGTAGCACCAACATCAAGGAACATTAGCAAGCAGTGCCCGCTCCTGAGCAGCAACACAGGGGTGCACTTCAGCTCATGAGCACTTAAAGAGTTTTGACAGCTACACGCACGTGGATTTTGAGAGCAGCTGAAGCCATAAGGAAAACAGGCTTCAAAAAGATAAACGGAGATAGCGAGAGTCACGGTATCTTCTTCGAAGGACAGCTACAGCAGCAAAGCTAGGAACAAGTTATACCCTGTACTGTGCCTTTCCCTAGGAACGAGGCAAAGGGCAGAAGATTTTGTAAACAAACCCAACAGGATTTACTCAGTAATTGGGTGATAGATCTAAGGCAGCACGTGGTATCTCGGTGACAAAAACTGGAATTTGTGACAATTCAGGAATGAAGGTACCAAGTATGTTACAGGCGGGCCAGTCAATCCCACCCAAGTTAGTACGACCTGTCAAAAGTCAAAGAACACTGTTCAATTTCTCTGTGAGAGCACAGATCATGGAGTAAAACTGGCAAGAGACTCTGGGTACACAAGTGAGTTGGAGGGCAACAAGTTACAGCAACTCTGAGCTGCCTGTGATTTTGGGGGGGAAAGGCTCATGCTATAGAAGTAGAAGCAAAGTTTCTACTGACTCCATGTATTTCCAGTTATTATTTGACAAAACATTTTATATTTAATTTCATGCACAATAAATTGTATGTTTTATTACTATTTCACCACTTTCTCCCATTGCTAAAGTGATTAAACCAATGCCTTGGAATCTGTTCAGCTATCATCGTTTTTAGGTACTAACAACTAACCCAGGGCTGCCAGGTCACCACTAATCCACATCACCACAGCTACAAAACTGCCCCCCTTTCCTGCACCCAGCACATTCTAAACCTCTCCAATGAATAAATCCAAGGCCAAACCAAAAAAAACCCCTCAGTTACTACAACCTGCCAGCTTCTCTGAAATCTAAATGAAGTTTGTAACCTGAGGAATGTGAGAAGTGATTTAAAAAACAAACTGTATTTCGGTGCTTTCACTATAAGGACACCATGTCCTGCTGTCAAACATTTGTGAGCTTCCCTCATCTGGCATTCGTCTGACTTCTTTAAAACAGCCTAAGACAGTCAGCAGCAGGCTCTGAACAGGCTTTTCCAGCTCTCCATCAGTAACAGCTCCATTGTTTCCAGCCAGGGTATTTTGCCTTGGGAATGATAAGTTTAAACTTATGAGATGGGTCTTACTAAAAAATAAAGTTACAGGATTATACACTACACAGGGTGTTCAGCCACCCTTCTGAGGTGCAAACTTTGTGAAACCCTTTTAGATTCCTCCTATTGCTCAAGAATAGCCATGGGAGGAGCAGTGAGCTACAGGAGATGTTGACAGGCCAACATTCAGGCACACCAGGTTTTAACAAAGCCAGTCAGTGCTGTATTGGAGCTGGTGAAGGTTGTGAAGAACCGTGAGGAACAAAGATGCTTCCCAGCTCCTTTCTTTCCGAGAGAATATCAGCAGGCAAGTGTAACCACCACTAGCAGCCGCAGTTTGTGTATACAGCATGTTATACATCATCCCATCAACCATAAAAAAAAAAAATCAGTATTTCTCTAGCAGCTCAGCCAGGCCCAAGGGGTCTCAGGGAAGGGGCAGATCCTCTGATACTCTGCACGAGAAGAACCATTGCAGAGGTGTTGAGGGAAACCAGATGCATGAGGGCAGAAGCCTATAGGAGCTGTCAAGCAGGACACGGGGCAGTGTTACACATCCTTAGATGGGGCCATGCAGCAGTTGTTTGTCTCAGCTCACTGGTTCAACCCCACTCCAGTACAACACATCTAACAAGCTCTCCCTCCAACCTAGAATTTGGACAGGGATAAGGTAAAGGAGGAGCCAGAGCATACAAGGGGGGTTGTGCAGTCGCAGAAGGGAAGAAAAATGGATCATCCAAATGGACTAAGTGAATATCAAGAAATATTTTATTGTACATGTAATCAAAGTTTAAAAAAAACAGACAAGGAGAAAGGGACAGATTTTTCTAGCATCTCTTAACTACACAGGGTACAGAAATACAACTACTGAAGAATTATCATATGTTAGTACCCTTTGATCCCCTTCCCTGCCCCAGTGAAGGAGGTTATACAGCCCAGATTAGTAATGCTTCAGATCGAGCCTTCTCAGTCCCTGCACGCTTGAGCTGACGCAACCGGAGCACGTTCAGATCCAGGAGAGACTATGTGCCTTCAAAAGAGTTGTTTGGAAACAAAACCCACTGTCTCTTTAGTGGTCTGTAAGCACTACTCACTCAACACTACGAGTATACTTCAATGACTAATGATTTAGCAGCCGTAATCGTCTCGTTGTAGCTGAACTGACACTATCTTTAAGTATATCAATTATAGAAAATAGATTCCTTAGGTTTAATGATACGTAGTAGAGAATATATTATCTAGTGGCAAAACCACAACATAAAGAAGCAGAGGAAGTATTCACAGGGAAGGGGGGAGCTGCACGCTGAGCAGGGGCACGTTGACTACAACTAAGAGAGCTGAGGCTCAGGAGTGCTAGTGGCAAAGGAGTTACACCTCAGTGTCATTGGTGTCAGCTTCAGAGCATCTGGTTTGAAAAATAAACTATTCACCCCACATCTACATCCATCTCCCAGCTTAACTCATGACCCTAGATGCTCCTCACCTACCACGGTAGGATCTTTGATAGCTCTAGCGATGTAACTCATGCTCTGCCTTACGCGCTGCCAGGAAAGCTTCCGCTGCCTTCCACAGCCAGACAGGAAGGAGTCTGGAAGTGAATGCAGAGCATTATCAGGGCCTATCACCCCTCAACTGCTCAGTTTCCTTCCTAATGTACAAGGGTGAAGGCCTTCAGAGCAAAAAAGAGGCAACTTTTTTCCAGCACAAGCCAATTCTCTCAGTCGTTTTGAAATAAGCCATCACAAAGACCAGGATCTCCACAGCACGTAGCACAGGATCAATCAGATGGGTGTGACAAGTGCTAAATCCTCAGGTGAAGGCAAGACAAGTTCAGGGATTCCCACAAGAGAGGGATTTATTTATTCTTCAGTGGGCCGATAAACCTATCGAATCATAAGACTTTTTGCAGAACTGCCAGAGAAGGCCCATGGAAAGGCAGACAAAGCCAGATCTAAAATGCCAATAACTCATGTATTCTGGATTCTAATGCCCTGTGGAGACTATCAGCTTTTGGGCTTAAAGTTGCAAGGGAATCTTGGGGCGTTAACGATACCAGGATCACCATCTATTTCAGCCTACAGCATGGTCCAGTGCAGACCCTCAGTGCCAAGTGACATACCAAGGACTCGAAGCCACCAACGCTCATAGCACCACTTGATTGTTGCCATAAATAAAAGACAGTCCAACCCTTGAGCCTCTGGTAGTTGTGCAACACCAGCTGACCTACCCACATTTTTTTTTGTCCTCACACGTATGCGACTGTTTGCAGAAAAAAAATCTCAACAGCTCCAAGTTCAAACTTGGTGTTTGAAACGTTTTCAGTTTCAAATTAAGTCCTCCTCACAGTGTTCCAATGTAACAAATTCACACGACCGACAGACCAATTTATGGACAGGACCTCACCAGTTATTTCCTGTCCGTGCCAACTGCTCAGTCATAAAAGCCTCGCAGCTCTTCTTTGTACTTCTCAGCTTTGGAAGAGGAAGGGATGGATAAAGAGGAAAGGAACGATACAGCTATCTCAGGATTAACAGACCGAGGTGTAGGGGGGGGGAAAACAGCTGCTCTGTACCTCAGTAATTATTGCTCAGTGTTTCTTTAAGCAACACCAAGGCAGTATTTGAATGTATGCTGGGTTCCCTACCCTTAAAGGAACATCAGCCTTTCCACAGGAAAAAGTCCCTAAAGTTTAGCCGGCCAGTTTTTCCTCGGCCGTTACGTTTCACGAGGCAGATTTGCTCCACTTCCCAGTCTAAGAGCACTGAAGAGCTGTCAAAGCACACGGCTCGTACCTACGGCCTGTCTTTACAGTAGCTGGGCTGCACATTTTCATTAAGAACTAGGGGAGTTAATTAGCTATGCTAAAACACTACCTAGAGAGCCTAGAATTGTTCAAAGACTCACCAGCTACCTAAACAGAACAGCTGCCCCACAACACTGATGTCACTAGTAACTCGAAGACACACACTCCAAGAAAGCCAATAAAAGGAAATCTTGTGTGATCAAAGGTTCTCCGACTACCTCACCGGGAAGAAGCTCCCTGCCACTCTGACATATCTCCTCCTTCCGTAGGGATAACCAACATACCTTTTGGAGGCAGTCTGGACAACGACTGCTCAAAAGCATTTCTACCGAACCGCTCTTTGGAAGAGAGAATCAGTTCTTGGACTAGTCACACAAATCGAATTTACTACACTCATTTTGCTCCGAGCAGGTTTTAGCTACACAAGGTGTCCATACAAGATATATCAGCAGAGATAGCACATGGTTAACACTACACATGGAAACCGAGAAACGAGGAGTCCTTCCAGTCGAGGCGTCGCATCGCGGGTGAGCCGTGTGACGTCGGTCCGAGAGGCTGCCAAACCCCGCTTCCGCACCAAGGAGGTTCTTGGTGAGCCCCACAGAAAAGCCGTGCTCTACAAAGGGGACTGTCCATCCCGGAACAGCAGCGGGAGCTGAATCAAGCAACCAGTGTTGGCGGTAAGATTCTTAAGGAGGATTCCGTCCGGTCTGCGCGTATTGCTGTACATAAGGTGCATAAACCTGCCGGGGAGCAGATCAGCGGGAAGAGAAGCCAGTTGCAAGGCTGCAACCAACTACGGGCGTCATGTCCCAGATCTGGAAGAAAATACGGTGGAGAAGGACATCGTGTTACTGTATGACCCGAGATGGATTTCTTCAGAGGTGTAGAAGGAAACAAAGACCACCCTGGACACGGGGCAACACATCCTGTTTAAACTCTGCTCGGCCAGATTCGACGTCAGTCCAGTTTCTACATGGCCATCTCATGACCGGTGCTTTTAGTGGCAACGCTCCAAGAAGCCAGGGAGCTCAAAGCAAAGGAAGCCTGCACGTTTCTCTGTGTCTAAGGCCACCAGCAGATTCTCCTACTGCCCTGTTTGTCCAGAGGACACCATCAGTACCCACTTCTGACCCCTAGCCTCCGTGCAGTGGAGTTGCAGGTCATAAAACCTATACACAAAACCATATACAAACATTAGTTCTCTATTAAGTATCTCTATGAAAGGCAGGAAAGAGGTCCATGAATACCTTCACAATCCGGTCGCTCCCACAAGTCACCATGAGCCCTCTGGAGATGTCCATGGACATGTGTGAAATGTTGTGTTTTCCTTCATGAAAGGTTGCCAAGGAAGTCCGGCTACACAAGAACAATCCAAATGAGTGCCACCCATCAGGTGAAGCTTGATGGCATCATAGCAGCACAAAATAAACTTAAAAGTTAAGTTTTTCCTGCTGGCTATAGTGAGTTAGCTAAGGCACAGCACCCCCCTTTCTCAAAAAGCCCAACCAAAACCCAAAAAACCCACCAAAAAAGCCAATAAATAGCAACAAAAAACCCAAACACCCCAGAAAACCCACCCCAAGAACTGTCATCTGATTACATCGGTCCTTTAGCACTCCAGGTGTCCAAGGAGGTGACAACACAGTGAACAATGAAGTGTTGTTCATATCAAGATGAAAAGGTGGGTTCTTACAGCTAAGAAGAGTTTAATGAGACAGCAAACGATGTTTAATCCAAAATGCCTGCATGGGGACAGTAACGTGGGGCTGTGAAGAATATTCCTGGGGGAAGAGCTGTCAGGAAGAGCACACAAGCTGACGTGGACATCCTGGCAGCTGGGGTGGACCAACAAGCACCCGGGCAGCACTTGGAAGTGCCATCAACAGCCCTTAACTATACTGAAATGTGAAGACAAATAAAATACAGTTCAATGCTAGATCTGGGCTCATGGAAAGAAGAAATTAAGTGGATATAAGTTGTAAAGCCACATCTGATCCAGAGAAGCTTGCAGAGCCCACTGAGGGATCTCTGCCCAAGGTGAAAGTGGCCTGTGAGCAGAGAGTCAGCTTAGCATGTTTGTAAAGCATCAGGTGTAGGGGTGGAGCAAGCACAAGAGTTTCTGCACCTCGGCATTATTACCAGAACTTACTCCTCCTTAATACTCACTCTTCATCCTTGATTGACTCAAAACAGGAGTCACAGACACGGACCTGGAACTCAAATCCCATGATGGGGTAACTGGACCGTTTGGTACTGCACTTGCCACAGACTGCTTGCCCACACTTCCTGCAGTGATGCTACATGGAGGAAAGAGAAAACATAAAATAAGTGACTATATTTTGATCACCCTTACCAAATGTTCACCAAACAACAACAAAGCTTGTGTTGTGCAACCTGTGAGGAAGCAACATGTTAGGAAGCAACTTAAACCAGAGTCTGGAGTTCTGAATGGCCATTGCTGGGTTTACCTCCACATCCTCTGTCCATCCTCTTCTTTTACAAGCTCCTTCTAGGAGCAGGGGAAAAAGAGGGTTGAAACAAGCAGCCAGGGAAGTAAGTCTAAGGAAGTCAGAAGCAGGCGAGTGTCTTGGTGCCTGTCCAGTTCCTCCACAAAGAAAGCTCTCTGGAAAGCTGTCACATTCCAGCTCAGGGAATCCTGGGGCCACCACAGCTTCACTGAACCCAGTGCCCTACAACACATTAGGCTGCAATTTGCTCCGTTACCAGGCACTGTGTGCTGCTTTACAACACTTGAGGATTAGCTGTCCACAGCTCCAGCACACAGAAATAGTCAGAGAAAGGCAGCAGAGGACTCCCAGCAGAGCCTGCTTTGCCCTGTGACACAAGTTTGATGCAACACCTTCCATAGCATTTGGAAGTGGCTTAGCACTGCCGAGAAGCTGTCACCTCTCAATAAACCCTCGCTTCAAAGCGGCAAAAATACCACCAGTTTAAAAGTTCTAACAGCTCGAGTGGTTTTGTGTTTGCTGAAGCACAACTAAGCACTCAAAACAGCCATCTCACCTGTCTCAACCCTAACGTCTTCGTGTCCCACATTTGCTTTATGTTCCAGAAGAAAGGCTGTTCACACTTCTGGCAGGAATCACTTTCTAGCCATTGAGGAGCCTACAAAAGACCAAGAGGTGCAAACAATCAGAATTATTTTTCCTCATACGAGAGCCAAGGAAGTTCATTTTAAGAACCCAAAGTAAATTTTTTACTTGGAGAGATGCCCGGTCTCAGCTCTGGACTTCACAAGACTGCCTGGGGTATAGGACACAGGAAGTTTAGTGCAAAAAAACAACCCCCAAACCCAAGACTACAGTTCACCTCCTACACTTGAAGCCCACAGCAGTATGTTATGTTACTGCCTCAATAAGAAAACTAATTCAAACATCTGAAGTTATTAAACTTGCTGCAGGCACTCCAAGATTGCTGCTCTGCTTGCAGAAGCTGTGAGGCAGCCACCCCCTCTAAGAGGGGAAGTAAATTCTGGAAGTATCTTTTCTGCTTCCCTAGGGTTGTAGTTTGAAATAATTAAGAACTCATCTGCATTTTCCATCATGCCCACATCTTCCCTAAGCATCCTTTCTCCCACCTGCAGATTTTTCCCCACGGTAAATGGACTAAGCCAAATGAAAATAAAGCTTTCAACGATATTTCAGTGCTGAGACACTAGCTGAGCATCTTGTAAGGGACAGAGAGGCACACTGGTTTTGGTACATAGACTTGAATAAGAACATAGTTGATTGAGGAGCCTCCCTGAAATCCAACAGGAGGAAAGCTGGAATAACAAAGGCTTTTTTCCTCCCCTTAATTCACTTACATCCACTGTGGACAGTAATAAAACAGTATTGTCAGTTGCACCACCATCTCACCATGAATATTTATTAACACTAGATGTCCAGTTCTTACATCTTCAACCTGGATTGCACCCTCTTCCTTCCCACATGCTACTGGAAAGTATTGTACAAGGTAGTAAGCAGCCCAGTGTGGAGGGGGAGAGGAGAGCAGAGAAAATGAGTCTCCTCCCCAAGTGAGATGTTCCACATCACTGCTTTCACTTATTTAAAACAGCAGTTTTCACTTCATACGTGTTTTGAGAAGACAACCCACTTGGTCTCTCTAACCGAAGACCAGGATGTCATCTTACTCTTTTCACCTTAATTTCAGGCATTAAGCAGGAGGTAAAAACCTGCCGACACTACTGGCACTATTACCGACGTACAGTTGGAACTGCCAGAGATAATAGTTCAGCCCTCAGAGTTACCATGCCTTCCAAGCAGAAAAATAAAGCTGTCTTCTGCATTAGTGAGGATTTGAAGATACCTGACATCATGAGTCGCTCACTAATGCTTCAGTGGCAGTATGGTCATCATTCTGCAAACGTTTAGTTTCTTTGCTTTTGGATTGGGCTTGATTGTTTTTCCAATGAGTTTGGAGACAGAGCTGCCTTAAGTTAATCACATTATTTTAATTGTATGAAGATGATTATTTAGGAGATCCCTTAATTACGGCGTGCAGATCCAGAAGAGCAACAGACACAACTTGTTTTGCCAGTTACAATATCAGTGTCTTGCAACTACAATGTTTAGCCAAAGCCAAACAGCAACAAACATCATTTCATCTCCTGGGACCCATAGAAGCTGATGCACAAAGAACATGCATGGCAGGCTCAGCTGCTGCATACTGAGGTCTTTAGAAAGTTATCTGGGGACTGAATCTCTACATTCTGAACTGCATCTCAAAAATGGCATCTCACTCCTTTACCTGCTCTGACACAAGTTGAGAATTTCTGATTCTAAGACTGTGGCAGCACAACCCATTGGATTCTTTATTGCAAAACCTCGCCTGCTTTAGAGTGTTCCAGCACCAGGGGCTGTAGCCATCCCAGTGAACATGTCTCATGAAGACTTGGAGCAGTCCCAAGTCTGTCCTGCACCTCTCCTGTCCTGGGAATCCCTCTCCTACAACAGTGTAGAGAGCCACTAGGACAGAGCAGTACTATCAGTCAGCCTTCAAGTTTCAGGCAACCTGAGGCAAGCAGTCTGCAGAACAGCCTTAAAGCCACATCAGACACTGAAAAGCAGAAAAATGATCTTAATATAAATCTTTGAGCTAGGACATGATCTTACCTCTTCTCGGCTGATGTCCATGTTCCAAACAGCAATTCCCCCATCAGCTGAACAGGACACCAGCTGCCGTGTCAGCTGGATGTAACAGATAGCCTGCACCTTGTCACTGTGAACGAAGCACACGCTACTTACCTACAGGCATTTAAACAAAGCTTTGTTTCCCAAAGCCCAGTTTATCCTTGTGAATCTCCCTAGGAAGCCAAAACCCATTGCCAAACACTTCGCTAAGCCTCCCATGAAGAGCTCAACCTCCCACCTAAGCACAACCTTAGCACTGGGACGTGGCTTCTTATGGAGCACCAGAGGTGCAGTTTCATCTTAACAGCGAGCTGTTAACTGAGTGCAAGAGCAAATACTCCCCTGTGTTGGCAAGGAAACCCAGTTATCAAAACTGAGACAACTGGAAAAAGCAAATATTTTTTCAAAGTAAGGGTACTTTTGCTAACAAGCCTCAGTGGGTCAAGTCTGTTGCTGCTGTGTCAAGCTCTCACCAGTAAGACAGCTTAATCCTAAATAATGCCATGACAGAACAAAAGTCTACCCTAAGGAACTAAGCAAAAGACCTCAACGTCATCAGACTGCTTTGCAACATCTACGTTGAATTAAACAAGCCATTCTGCTTCTCAGGGGAACCTACTTTCCCGTTCAGTGTGATGTTTGAAGAGAAACTGAGTGCTACAAGTCTTCACCAGGACACATGATGGGGCAGTAACAGCAGGATAAAGTCCTCCAGTTACTTGGCTGTAACCAGCACTCCATTCTTAGCTCTTTAGCCACAAAACTAAATCCTTGAGATTTTGTAACAAGAGGTCTAGGGTAAAGCTTGACCAAAGCTGGATGGAGGCATCCACGGAACTGGACAAGAGGAGAGTGCACTATACAAATACATCTTTAAACAAAAACAAGATCTCTACTCACTGCATTTCTAAGCAGAACACATGTTCAGTGGTGGCCTGCCTGGCAGACTGAGTTAAACTGGATTTAAAAATGGCAGCTAGTGTTGTGTGTCTAAAATTGAAGACTTGATTCAATATAGATGACTAACTACCTCATCCCCAGAGCAGTGGAGGTGTGATGTGCTTTTCTGAAGCAGAGAGACCACCCCTGTAATTTAGGCAGTTTATCACCTCACTGATAGACAGAGAACAGGAACATCTTGAAGCCTTTTCTACACATGTACACGAACACGCTTAGACATCAAGTTTCTAACCTCAGCCCCACAGGCAACCTCAGGGAACTATTTACAGTAGAGAGGCCTGCAACTTCTACATTAAGTCCATGAAAAATGGTTTGGGTTTGTTACCCACCTCTTTCTATAACCTACATGTGTTACATTCTCATTACCCATGGTTTAGAAGTATCAAACATGAGCAAAAAAGGGATTTATCACTAACACTTTCCTAGTGCTGATTATCCTCCTTTCCCCTCAATGTCCTCAGAGTTCTGCAGAAAGTTCTTTTCTCCATTACTCAAAGACTCAAGCATCTTGCCATGCTAGTCTCCTCGGGACTCTGTTCATTACAGAAGATGTAGGAAAAACCAAGCCACCGTTACATACTGATGTCCCTGGAGCAGCAGCGTCCGTCCCTTCCTTCCACCGATGTCCCACATGATAATGCTGTGGTCAGAGGCACCCGAGAAGAGCAGGCGTTGAACGGGATCCCACCACAGGGAAGTAATGCTTCCTAGGAAAGAACATTCCAGTCAGATCTAAGGGAGTCAGTCCCCTGCATAATGATGCTCATTAAAGTGAAACCTGAAGTTCTCCCGTAGCGCGGCAGTGGATATTAAAAGCCTGAAGGCAAAGGGCAGCACACAACAGGAAGATCCAGTCCTGCTAGAGGGGCAGGGTGTTGGACAACAGAACAAAACATCCCTGAGAAGACCTGTTAGATGGGAAACATGAGCCAGAAGGCTCGAGTGACCAGCTTTCTGCCCTTTTATTGAGGTAGTTGAAGAGTCAGAAGCCTGCTACGTGATCTTTGACAAAGTACTAGAACTCGCCAAGCAGAGCAACACTTGCTCAGTTGTCACCCAAAGCCTAGTCTGAAAGAGATGAATGGTTATGACAGACCAATCCAGTCCTCTCCAGCTCTGAGGCAAGAGGTTTCTCCTGCCTCCTTCAGGGCTTTGCTGTTTTCAGAGTGACACATTTGGGAATAGTTGTCTGAGAATAATGAGCATCCGCACCATAGAAAGCATCTTGAGTCTTCTCCCAGCACCACACAGAGCAAGCTGGTAAAGACAGAGACTTCTGGAAGCTGACTGTTGAAGGACAAGCTCTAAAACCATTTAAACTGCAAAGCCCAGACCGCTTGCTTGCAAGGCAAGAGCTAGAAAGGAAACAAGATGAAGTCAGGTTTTTGAAGTCTAGCAGCAAACTCAGCTGCCCTTGCAGAACTGAATGCCATTTACATCTGGAGTGACCAGCCCTGGAGAATATGACAAATACTGTGGAGGAGAAAGGTTACACATGACCTCTTTTGCTTCAAGCCAAAAAAAAAAAGATAGAGTAGCTACTATTACACCAACTGAAGGAAAACTTGTTTCTGCCTTCCTAATTTAATCATCTTGCATACTAGAGACTCACGACCCAGTAATTCACCCCTACCCAAACCAGTCAGCTGATTTCGAAGTTGCCAGTAGCCCACAGGTAGAGGCAGTAAGTCTTGTTTGTCTCTCAAATTAATAAATTTAATTTATTAAATTACTCTTTGTTCTGCAATTCGCATTCTTGCCCTGCTCATTACAGCAGGCAACGGCCCCTTACCACGTTACAGATTATCTGGCTCTTCATTTGCTATCAGGACTTCAACTGTACTACCCAGGACAAGACATTAGCTCTGGAATAGACTGTTTTGATTCTAAAAGGCCCTTGCAATCTTGCTTCATAGTTTCAGCTAAACAGAGGAAACTGAACTAGGGTCTCAAAGACTGGTCAGAACAGAGGAGTCTGCACCGGGAAGAATGAAGTGGGTTTTTTTCAGAATCTAGACTGGGGTTGCTAAAGCTGATGTAGGTATTATAGTACTAGATGCTCTCCAGAAAAAGAACACAGGAAAACATTCCCTTCTCTTTTCAATGTTTAGGAGACTAAAGGTGGCCATCTAGTGGAGAACTGGCTTTAATTCACTGCAAAAGGTTTGCCTTTCTTCTGTCTGTAATAAAAGTACCTGTCAGTATTTACAAGGCTAAGATTTCCCCTCTGCAAGAACACGCCTGTTCTTTCAGAGAGACTCATACACAGCTTTGAACAGCTTTTTGTAGCAGCTACCCCACACTAGTTGTCTATCCTTAAGTGGTAGATACACGACCAAACATCTCATCCCAGTTTACAGATCTGGGTCAAGTAGAATCAAGAGGAAGAGCTGTTTTACCTTCGTGCCCTTTGAGTGTTGTAATAACCGAGCACGTATTCTGCTCCAGCTTCAGGAGGGTGATCTGTCCAGAATAGTCACCAACAAACGCGTGTCGAGTTTCGTGGTCGTACCTGAACACCAGTCAAGGAGAAACCTCATTTGCTTTTGAGAGTGTTTTCTGGGACTGAAACAGCACAGCTGCCAGCTACAGAGATGACACTGACTGAAAAAGAGCATTATAATGTGCTAGACAAATATTTATGTAACTACTCCTAACAGGGTTGGAGACCCTAAGAGCTAAACCTTTCATTCATTCCTTTTCTCCTCACACTTCCCTACATGTGCAAGTCATTCAGTATGGAAAGTAAGGGAGAAACATTTCAGCAAGCCACTGGAGAAGCTATGAGAGAACCCATCCCCTAGTTTAAGGCAAGCCAAGTAGATTTATACCATTTCTAGCAGGTATTTACAGAACACACTTGTGATCTTCTACAAGAGATGCCAGAACTCCTCAGCCTACTTGCTGCAGTGCAGAGCTACTGTTAGGAGCATCTCTGGGGACACTGGGTGGCTTTCAGTCTTACCAGGTATCTGCTCCTTAAACTCTCAGTTGTCTGGCAAAACCATTACACCATCACAGTTCTGAGACTGTTGCTATCAGTGTGTAACTACTGTCTCCAAGAACTAAAGCCTGGCAAACTGGATGGAACTAGATCATCTGCCAGCTTTAGAAGACTTCTGCTACTCAGGATATAAGCAAGAGCTACAAGAAACCCATACAGGTGACATCATGTAACCCAAGAGCTGGGTATAAACTTGCCTGTCCTGGAGCCACACAAAAGCACAAGGACCAAAGCAGCCTACTCCAACCAACAGAAAAGACCAACTTTCCAAAGTCAGCACGCCACAAAGCCCACCACCAGAAGTGAAAAAGCAGAGAGTTTGCCATCTGACATTCTGAAATCTCTGAAGCCTTCAATGTCTTGAGATAAACAATTTGCTCTCAACAAATCCACTAAGTCACTGAAGATGGGATCCTTTCTCCAACCTGGCAGTTCAGGGTAGCATCATTATCCCCGTTAACCCAGTAAGGAACAGGCACTGGGCTGTGTTTTTCAGAGGCTTACACGTAGGTTCATTAATAACTCCTAAGGAACCTCCTGACAGGGAGACCAAGCACCTGGTACACACCAGGAAGCCTGAACTTCCACACACCAGTCCAAAGGCAGGATCAATCAGAAAGCCTTTTCAAAGGCCATCATCCTCAGTGGAAATTCATTTTTATCTCAATGGAAAAAGTCATATTCTTTCCTGTCTTCATAATAAAATTATTATTATTTGCATTAACGTGAGCAATAGAACCCACTGAACTCAAATAGGGAGACTCAGAGCAACTTAACTAAACCTAAGCCTTTAACACGGGATAAAGAATGCCCTGAAGTACCAACAGCTGAAGGGACAATCAGAGTTCAAGCTACAAATCACAGAATCCCAGCATGGTGAGGGTTGGCAGGGCCCTCTGGAGATCACCTGGTGCCACCACCCTGCTCCATCCAGCAGGGTCACCCAGAGCAGGGGGCCCAGCAGCGCAGTGTCCAGCCGGGGTGGGAATCTCT
>WTSP01026309.1:19411-34496 GCA_025331215.1 Actenoides lindsayi
TGCTCTTCTCCAGCTGAACAGCCCCAGGGCTCTCAGCCTTTGCTGGGCACAGAGATGCTCCAGCCCCTCAGCATCTTTGGAGCTCTAAGAATGCTGCAATTAAAATCCATCTGCAGAACCAACTGCACACACACAAATTACTACTAGCAATGAATAAAGTTTCAATGTACCCTGTAGCTTAAAGATAGAAAAGATTAACATGAGCAAAGACAGAAAAATTAGAGCAATCCAAAGGGCTTTCATGGTGTTTTATGCTCCAAAAGCACTGATCTCTGTTGAGAAACATGACTTGCCCTGGCCAGGCTGTACAGTTACTAGTCACTTCCACAAGATGCTACAGCCAAACATCTCAAAATTAGGAATTAGAACACACTGGAATTTCTGTAACTCAAGGTCACAACATCCCATTCTACTACTTAACTGCAGCTAACAAATAAAGCTATTAAATATCTAATTAGAACAAGGGTTTGCAGAATTGCAAGTGATTTCACTCTGGCTTTTTACATGAAAAGCAGGGAACAAATGGAGCTCTAGGAACAAAGTCTCTCCCAGTTTCAAGGCAGCCATCATTTTTTGAAGGATACTGTAGACATGAAGCCCAAGAGGTGAAGTAGTGTCTCCCCAGCATGCTCCCACTCCTGGTGCACATCCAGCTGACACACTTGTCGTGACCAGTGCTGATAACCCACTCCGACGCCAGGCAGAAAGTGATCGCAGACACCCGATTCTGATGAGCTGTGGGAAGAGAGATTCTGGCTAGTTCTGCCTAAAAATCCAAGTGATGTCTTCTTACCTTCTAATTCAGAGACACACAGGGTGAAGATGACATCAAAGCAATGCCCCAAGGAGATATTTTTGACCACGGGTTTTACTCGCCTCTGGGCTGAATCAAAGCTCAGCATTGTTCTGTTGGGTATTTGCCTTCTGCCTGGCTTCAGTGAACCAAACACATCACTCAGTTCATTTTCACCTTTCTCCCAGAGAGAAAAGCTAAGTTCAGCCCAAATCCCCAGGATTCTCTGGCTAAGGAGCGGGCAAACCCTCAGCTAGTTAGGCCAGCACTTCTGGGAAGTAATGGAACACATCTAAAAACCTTAAGTGCTTTAAGCACCTCCTCTCCTGACCCCGGATTCCTTCTTTTAAGCATTTCGAAGTCTATCTAATCCATCTCCCACCTCTGACAGCAACCAACTCCCACCCAGCTTTTAGAACACCACCAGCAAGTAAGAAGTTACATGAGCATTAGTAAGAAGTTCCCCCAGCCTCTCTAGATTCAAATGCTTCCTATGCCCGACTTTTCAAGTCATCTTCCTGAGGATAAAGGGGGGTTTTGTTGCTTTAAAAACAAGGTCTTTTTCTCCTAAGCAAGAACATCGCTTCTATTGGTGTCAGGGAGTCATAAGACAAACTGCACTTTGTTTTGCTACAGAATCTGCAGTCTTTAGGAGTCCCCTTCAGGCCTCTCACATTAATATTCCAATTTTAGCCAGCAATCTGGTTGTGTATTTCTTGAGGATGTGCAGAGAAATCTGACAGTAGCATCTCCATATATGTTAGAACGTTCCCTATGCCCCATCTGATGGAAAAATAAGATCTTTTTCATCTCTTTTGCTCTCCTAATAAATATCCTAAAGACAAGGAAAGAGCTCTTATCTTCACCAAGGCCAGCGATGACAGAAAGGCTGGAAATGGTATGTACAAAGGCACTTCTAGAAAGCTCTTCCTCTAACATCCAGGAGTAACTACTCCACTTGAAGAGCAAAAATCTGAGCTCATTAGTACTGGCTCGTTACACTCAAAGGCTGCTGATGTTAACAACTGCAACTCAGACTTGGCTGGCTGAGGATTACTCAATCACTGAACATTTACCTGATGGCAGCTATCCCCAACTAAGTGACAACTAGAAGGTCAGTCAGAGTATTTGGATCCAACTAATCTGTGACAGTTGCAGTTCTCCAAGCATTTCAGATGCCTTCCCTGCAGAAACTGGGTAAGAGCTTACCTGGATAGGTCTTCACAAAGTTCATCTTATTGAAGTCCTCTGAAATATGAAACTCCTAAAAAGAAAACAGAACCATTAGAAAAGATACCACAGTGACATCAGCAACAGATACCCAAAAAACAGAAGAGTCACCTCACAGGCCCCAAATTCACATGGCAGCAATTATATGTCACTAAAAACTGGCAGCTTCTCAGGCTGGAGCACAGGACACTGACACTAGACTGGAAATTGAGGTTACTGGGGAAATGCATTTCCAACAGGGAGCAGTAAGGGAGATTATCAGGACAAATAAGGTCTCATTTGTCACCAGCAGGAACAAAACAAAACTGTGCTTGGTTCTATTTAGGATTTAAGTATCTGAGACCTCATAAGGGACAGATTCAACTAAGAGTATTCTCTTTGATCCATAGGGATTGTGCTTTGGCCAAGAAAGGTTGGATGGACCAGATGATCCTTCTGGTCCCTTTCAACCTGGCATCCCAGGATTAGGTTTTGATGAGAAATTTTAAGTCTCAGCTTACAATTTCAAGCAGCGATCACTAGACTCACTGTTCTATGTAGCCCTGCTTAGGCTAGTCACAGTAGTTAAAAGCAGAACCACCATTTATCACACTCTTTCAAGATCCCAGCTCCTTAAAGGACAGTTCTTATTTTGACCTACTTTTCATAGCGAAACTATTAAAGCATCTGAGAGTCATAAGATCGTCCTCCTTTGCCAAGCAAAAGAGGGGAAGAACACAGACCCACTTTCTGTTCTGCCACATGTATCTGCTCTCCCAGAGAGGGATTACAGCAAAAGTATTGAAAGAGAAGACAGAAGGAAGACTTCCCAGAAGGAAAAGAAACCAACTCTGCTACACTAACACCTCAGTGACTTCTCAAGGTTAGCTGGCTCCCACCTAGCCAGAAGGACTCTTGTTCCTTTGCAGTCCTCCCACCTACATCTCAACTCAACTGCCAGGAAATTCAACCAGAAGGGAAAGAAAAGGAATTATCAGCTGCCAGCAACACTTGGTGCTCACAGACCATCTGAGGAATTCAAACCTAGGGTCACAGCAGCTTACCATGATGGCTCCATTGTCCTGCCCTACAAATATCCGTCTGCTGTCATGATGGTAAGCCATGGCTGAACATGGTGCTGTCAAAAAAAGCAGCAAGCACATCAGTTATTGAAACAGAGGTACCAGGATACACGGGAACCATTAAAACCAACCCAAAAGCTGTTTAAGTAGCTTGATGGAAATTAGCCCACACAGACCACGTGGCCTATTGAAAATTTCAGACAGATTTCACTGAAGGATGCCCTCAAGACCTGCAAATTACAAGGATGAGCAGGACACAGTGCTCTATACTAATACCTTCTTCTTCAAGACCCTCAAAATGTGGCCTTGAGAGTGTTTTGAGACATTTAAAGCCAGACAGGACAGCCTAGAATAAATATTACAGTGGTCAGACTCCAAAAGGGCAAGCCCATCCATCAGAACTACCTACAGACAAACTTTATTTTGTATCAACCTTTTTAGAGCACAATCTGAAGAGTCTATTTAGAAAATCGATAAATAGAGCAACTGCTGTAATTCAGACCAACTATTAAGGGGGGGGGGAAGATCAGTTGGCATTTCCAATTTAGATCCTAGGCTCCTCAGCCTGCAGTTGAAAAGACACAGAACGTCAAGGAGTCCAACTCTTGGGTCTTTCTTTAATATCTGGATTAAAATTACTGCAGAAATTGTCATTCCAAACACTACATATAGAATATATAAGAACTATAATATAGAGAATATTCTTATGTCTGAACTTTCTGCTGGTGGTTTGAGAAGGTCAGTTATTCAGCAGACAAGTTATTTGCCAGCATTTGAGACATCCACAGCTGCAGATTCACACAGTGCTTCACCCGGTGAAGGACTTGCCTCCTGCTTTGGACAGAACACTGCCCAAGATCTCACCCACCACACCGCTTGTTTCAGATTGAAAAGTTCCCAAACTCGAGTTCCCCTCCAAACAGGAAGAAGAAATTCCACCCCACAGCACCACGGGCACACAACCCACGCCACGCTCGGCCATCGCTTACCGCCTCCAGCACCGTACTTACATGACATGGTGTGGTAGATGCTGGGCCAGTACTGTCCGCTGTCTCTCTTCAGCCATACTCGTATTGTTCTGTGTCGTGGGAAGAGTGGGGAGAAGACACATTTCAGTGGATCAGCCCTTGCATCCGAACCAGTTCATTACTCCTGTTATCAGTCCCAACCCTCTTTAGCTGTTGTGCAGCTCAAACACAATAGAGGAGCACTCCAACAGAAATAGCAGCACTCCAACAGCACCCTAAGATAACAGCACCGAGGGCAGGCACCCTTGGATTCTCAAGTTTTCCTCAAACCTGTTTAAACCTGGAGTTTCCTCAAGTACTAAATGGAAATGCTACTGCAGCTCACCCCAGAAATTGCTACGTATCGCGTCCCTTGAATTCCAGCTCCTTGGCTCCGGCTGATTTCAGTTACCTTCAAGTTGCAGGAACTTTCCAGCTTTGGCAGAGCAAGCCACAGCTTGGTTTATAGCAGCTTAAGTGTTTGATATGTTATAAAAATATAATCTGGCCTTGGAAGGAAAGGGAAAATGGCCTTGAGAACATCTAGCTTTATACCACTTGTGGGTGTCAAATCCTAGGAGGACGAACACAAAAGAACCAGCAAGGAAGTGGAAAGTTATTGCCAGTAAAAAAACATTCCTTCGACAGGCAGATCTGAAGGGGATCTACATCAAGAAGTTAAGAGCACACACGGAGACGGGTTATTTTAAACCTACTTGAAATTTCCTCTCCAAACCATTGTTTGTCTCCTTACTGTTGAAAACCAACTTCCTCATTCCTAAATGACCCCTAAGTATCTGTGCCTGGAAACACCGTCAAGAGACCGTTGAGATGAGTGGTTCTATTTACTTTTAACTAAAAAAAAGCCTGGTATTTAGGTTTAATTTTTTTTTTAGAAAATAACTAGGGGTAGGTTTGCTAAACACCCATTCAGAGGTTAAGACAGAGCACAGGAGGGAACTGCCACCTTGCATCACCAGGTTGAAGATACAAAGGTAGCAATCTAATTTTGTAATCTATTTAAAGGGTTTTGCTTTTTTTAAAGACCACTCAAAGCTAACGCAAACAACCCCCACCCTCAGCATACTATTTTCCTTTTCTCAGACTTGAATCAACACAGCTGAGGACATGCTGCCTCAAAAGGATGATTTTCAGCTTTTGAATCAAGTCACTTGGCCACCATTTCAGTGGCAAATGCTCGTGACTCCAGCCCATAAAATAATCTGCATTAAGATGGTCTCTTAAAAGCTGTCAACTTGCTCTTCACAATAATCAACACTGGTCAGAAACTTAACACTTCAGAAGAGCAGCTGCTACTTCATGCTAACAAGAGAAAACAAAAAACCCCAACGCTTTTGAGTAATTTTTATTTAAAGTGGAGAGCCTAACTAAATAGCTGCGAGAGTCGGCAAAATTAACTTCTGAGAGCCTCTTATTCTGCTTTAAATATGCTTTAGACTTTGCTAGCCTCACGCTTGCAAAGATAAGCTGTCAGACAGCCTCAGATCTAATGACACAAAGCCCTGATGGAGCAAAATTTGAAGAGACTGTTTCACAGCAGTCAGCAAATAACCCGTGCCAAGATTCCACTTCTCCTCGCTTCTCTCTCCTACACATTGTGGTGCATCTCCTCACAGATCTCAGGAATTCCTTTGTGAAATACCAGTTCTAGCTTTAAGGGACTAGAGAAGTCCTCCAGAAGTGCTGCTTCCACAGCCTCCTCCTACCATGAAACTGCTGCATTATGAGAACCACCACATCAACTTATCCACCACTCACCTCTCCTTAGGCACTCCTTGCTAGGGACCCAAGAACACACTCCTTTGGGTCTCAGTAGGGATGTAAACAAATACTGACACTCGTTAAGGACCACCTAGAGATAGAGACATACTTTGGAAAGGTTGCATTTGAGGATCTTAAAGGTCTCTTCCAGCCAAAACAACTCTCTGATTCAAAATGATGGTAGGTTTGGATATCCCAGAGTGGCAGTAAAAGAAGATTAAAAAAGACCTTCAAACTTCCCTAACGTGGAGGAGTCAACCAGAAGTTGCTTCCAGCTGGAAAGCACAGACATGTATAGAAGGGTAAGTCAAAGAGATTGGGGTTTGGGGTTTTTTTTCATGCAATAAAAAGACACACACAAAAGCCATCTTAAAGCAACACTGAGAGCAGCCTTAGCAATTCCTAAGGATTTTCAATGCTCTCAAGTGTTTCTTTTACAAAGTGCTGGAGAAAACAAAAAAGGGGTTTGAGAGCAGGGAAAATCCTGTAGCATTCCACCAGTATTTGTTGTGCTCATGCCACATAAGCTGCCCTCTAAAAACGCACATTTGTCACAGGGAGGAAGAAGCAAGGGAAGATTAGGGGGCAAATCCAAACCCCTTATGATCCAACTCCACCAGCTCCCTTCCAAGGGCTGCATCTTCCGATGCCTTCAATCCACTACCAATTGCTTTCCTACCCCAAATCAATCCCAAACTATTGTTTTTCAACAGAAGACTGCATTCTTCTGCTAGTCAAAACACAGCAGAAATATTTAGACTGTTCTTCACTGTGTTCCCAAACCAGCTTTAGGAGGCTGGTTTAATCAGGGAGCAACGTGAGCTCAAGGACACAGTGCACAGTTGATGCCTTTAGTTGAATTTCTGCTCACTAAAACATTAGTTTTGACCGGTACTTAAGTTCAATAACAAAAAAACCCTAATACAAGTGAAGCAGCAGGTGCTGATGGGCACAGAACACCAGCACTCAGGTGTTTTAGTGAAAGGTCCTGGCAGCCTGTGGTAAATACAGTATCTTCAGCTTGCATTTAGGGTCTTATACACTAACTTATTGTCCTTCAGCATCCCCAACTGCCACTGGAAAACACTCAAGTTCTGAAAAAGCTTCACAGATAGCAAGGATCCTGCTGAAAAAAGAATCAGATGGAAAAAATTAACTATTTAACTCCTGCAGGTATTCTTGCTGCTTTTTGTCTTGAAAAAGAGTTAGGTTTTAATTGGCAGTCAGATTTACTACAGCGTCTTTTGTACCCTCAAAAAACCAGAACCATTACTTCTCATTCTGGTAAATAGCACCTCAAGTAGAAAGTGCTACAGCTCCTCTAGCAGAAGATAACTGACAACATCCCCAGCAAATGTTTGCTCTACCATGTTTTCCTTGCTACTTAATTTGTAAACACATTCCTCTGGTTGTTATGAAACACGTGCCAGCCTTAACAGCACTAAGATGTAATAAAAAGAATACTCGAGCCCTACCCTTTTGGTGCACACAGCAGCTCGTTGGCTTCTTGAACCCTGCACTTTGATCCCTGCCAGCAGCATCACCGGTGATGCAGCATTAACACCCACACCCCCTTGTCAGGGAATCCACAGGAAAGCAGTCGATTCGATAACACGTTAAACTGTGGGGTGAAGGACACACAAGTGAGCAGGAGCTGGTGTCCTGGAGGAGGGATCCCAGCTTGGAGGGCACACACTGCAACAGTTTCGGGGAGTTTGAAGTCAGCTCTCATTTCAAGACAGTCGAGGGGAATTCAGCCTCGAGCCCCAAGCTGCTCGTGGAGATTTACACACCCCAGAGATGGGAATGGCCTCTGCTCTCCTCACACCCACCTGGATCCGACACCAAAACTCACCCAGATAAAGGTGCAGCTGCATCCTTGGTTCTTATCTTATTCGACACCAGTCCTCCCAGTTTAAAGGCCGGCATTGTCTGCTCCAAAGCCCGTACCATCAAATTCTCTCCAGGTTTACCTCAGATACCAGCTCTTAAAAATCGCTATTTCCTCCTCTCTCCTTCAGGAAGTGCAGAAAAAAAAAATAACTGAACACAAACACGACCAAGATTTCTGCCACATACTGGAAGTTGATGGTAAAACCCCCTAACACAAATATGAGCACACTTAAGAGCACTTCTGGCAGCCTGGTTCAACAGGCATCCCATCTGATGGCTGAAAACACTACTCCTGAGGAACGGGAGCCTGACTCCATGTGCTTCAAGAAATATTTCCAAATAGCCTTTAAATAACACATGGAAATCTTTGCCTTCAGTTACCCCAAACTTACAGCATTTGCACTTCAGGCTTTCAGAATTTAGTGATAAGTTTTCACTCCAGTCCCAATAATTGGCAGCTCCCCTGAAAATTACGTGTGCTAATCTTCAGGGGAGGAAAAAAGGGGGGGGTGTTGGAATCCTACAACCCCCTTTAAAAGAACTACTTATCAAGTCTTCCTCTTTCAAACTCAACTACTTCTGCTGCCTGATTTCCAAAGAGTTTGACCTGCATTTAAGCAATTCTTATAATGCCAACGAAAGGCAACATTCTCAGCACCTCTCGGCAGGAAGCTGAGGCAGACCAGCACTTTCAGTCAGCACCAACAAACACAGCTACAGCTTCACAGCTTTTCATCTCAGATTTACCCTCCCAGGTCACTCACAAGTACGAGAAACTTGACAAATCCTGTTGCCTTAATGCCAGCTAACGAAAAACTAACAGTATCTGGAAGAGTTCACTTAAACCGGGATAAATTTCCATCCTTTGCGCCTGATCTGTTCCCTCCAAATCCTCAATGCTTTGGCTAAGCAACAGCTCTTTTTGACTTAAAAACGCATGTCAGAAAAGCCAGTTTATCCGGTAGCACCATAGTGCTTTTGGCTTTCAGCACTCACACCCCACTGCTTCTCGCAAGGTCAGGCTTTTCAAAGGAGAGTTTATGCAAAGTGTTAATGCAAATCCAGTTTTAAAAGCATTCCACCAGTAAAATCATCTCTCCACCCAGCTGCATCTCAAAGACCACACTTTCATCCTTCAACACGCTCCCTTCCAACACGGCCCCAGTTTCTGACAGCAGCTCTTCGGAAGCACCTTCTGCCCCCTCTTCATTTACAAGGCACTTCCCACACGGCGCGGGGAAAAATCCAGCTCTCCCCAGTACACCGCAGCCCCCTCGCCTCCCTCCCCAGCCTACAACCCTCTGCGCTACCTGCTTCCTCATTGCCACTTTTGCTTCACCCGAATAACCACACAGTGACATTACCAGCTCCCGTGACAGATGTTTCTCATCCTAGGCGAGCTGAGGATGAGGATTAAGACTCCGAAGACGTTTTCCCTTCCCAGCGGAAACCACCGTCCTCAGCGGCTCTCCATCACCTCTCCCCTCAGATCTGCCAACTCACTCCCTCAACTGCCTCGGGCATGCACGGAGGAGGTTTGAGACCTTCAGACCAGAGCCTGAGGCAGCTCGGGGAGCTCCCATTCTCCTGACAGACCTGGGGAGCAGGAAGGGACCTACAGGTGACTCAGCCGGCACTGCCGGAGGCAGAGGAAAACGCATTCCCACAGCTTCGGTTCTGCTCAGCACCACCGCGAGCCCTTTCCCGCACACCAACAACCCCTTCGCAGGGGCTGGAAAGCAGGTACGAAGCCCAACAGCTTTTCTGGCCTCCCCCGCCCCCCTCCCAGCCGCTGCCTTCCTCCCAGGGCGGAGGGAAGTCGCCTTATGTCATTTTCCTCCCTCGAACTGCAGCCTCGGTTCTTTCCTTAGGCCCCCAGGCGAAGAGCCCCGGCTGCCCGCCTGCCTCCTGCCGAAGTTACCGCCTACAAAAGGGCTTTCCCGCCGCCGCAGGCACCGCCCGCCGAGCCCCGGGGGCTCAGCCCCAGATATGTCGGGAAAGGACCCGGGGGAATCGAGGAGGGGCTCAGCCCCAGCACTGCCCGAAGCGGGCCCGGGGGAATCGGGGGAGGACTCAGCCCCAGCCCTGCTCTGAGTGGACTCGGGGGATGGGAGGGGCTCAGCCCCAGCCCTGCCCGGAATGGACCCGGGGGACGGGGGGCTCAGCCCCAGCACTGCAGGGAGAAGACCGGACCGGAGGCTCGGCCCGGCCGAGCCCCTCGCCGAGCGGGCCCGGAGGGCCCTCCCCATCCCATGCAGGCTCCCGGTCGGCGGCCCCGCTTGCCTGTCCTCGCTGGCCGTGATGACCCCGTCCTCCTTGGGGATGAGCAGCGCGGCGCTGACCACGTCCTGGTGCCCCTCGACCTTGCTGAGCAGGACGGGCCGGCTGCTCTGCGGCCGCGAGTGAATCTCGGCCGCCATGTCGCCGCGGGCCCGGCCCGGCGCCCATCAGCTGACGGCGGCCGTAACGCAGCGCGGAGCGGCACCGCCCCTGGGCCCAGAGGCCTTTTATAGCGGGGCGGACGCGCCGCGCGATGACGTCACGCACGGCGGGGGCGGGGCTTGCGGCAGCCGTATTGTCGGGAATAGAAGCGGCCGTGGGCCGTATGTCCGCGAAAAGCGCGGACGGGGAAATGTGTCTGGGGCTGCGGGGGCCGATCTGGGGTGGGCACCTCCGGGAGGGCTCCGGGATCACGCGATTGGAGGTTTGGGTGAGCAGGGCCTTTCAAGATCATCCAGTGCAGCCCCCTGCAGTGTGCAGGGACAGCTGGACAGCAGCTCTTGGGAGGAGGACCTGAGAGTGCCGGTGGACAAGGCCTCCAGGAGCCAGCAGCGTGTCCTCGCAGCCAAGCAGGACTGAGGTCTCTGAGGGGGCATGAAGGCCGAGGGAGGTTCTCCCGCCCCTCTGCTCATCCCTAGTGAGGCCACCTCTGGAGTGTTGTGTCCAGCTCTGGGCTCCCCGGTTCACGAGGGGTGTGAAGATGGAAATGCTCCCAGCAGAAAATCCCTCAGTGTGTTACTGATGGTCAGTCCCAACCCCAGGGTGAACCTCGTCATAAACCGGCACAGATCCCACACGGGTACTGACGGGGTAAGGGGGACAGTCTGGGCACTTGGGTGAAGAGGAACTGCACAAAGTTCAACAAGGGCAAGTGCAGGGTCTGGCAGCGGGGGAGGAATAACCCCCTACACCAGTAGAGGGGAGGGGGTGACCTGCTGGGAAGTGGCTCTGCAGAGAAGGACCTGGGACTGCTGGTGGACAACTGCGAACACCCACCGTGCTGGGCTTCTGTAACAGAAGAGCTCCCGAGGAAGAATGTCAGGCTCGATCTGCTGGCCTCTTTTCCTGCCTGAGCTGATTATTGCAACCACCAAGAAGACTCAGTCTGCCCATCGCTCCACTATGGGATGTTTGGAATGCCAAAAAAGAAACCAAAACCCCAAACCTTCTAAGTATGTGAGTGATGTAACTAAAGATCCCGGTGCTGAGCATGTAAAGGTCTCCTGGCCGTCCTGGCCAGGTTGCCCTTAAGCCCTTCCATCTCCTGGGGGTGAGGAGCAAAAGCAGTGACAGAATTGGTCCCCAGGTTTGTACGGGTACAGTGGCGCTCGCCTTGGCCAGTCCTGCAGCGAGCAGGGCTGCAGCTTCTCCTGCAGACACAGAGAGATGTTGCCTCTCAGCAGCTGTGCAGCTGGGACCTGAGCAGGGCTTCAGAAGCCACCATGTGTGTTTAGTATCAAAATAAAATGATAATATGAGAATGAAATTTCCATTTCTGATAATAGGTTGGAGGCTGAGAGGAGGTGGGAGGCCATCCCAAATACCAGCCACTCCCCACCCCTTCAGCTCATGACAGTGTCCTGCTGCTTTATTTTCTCCTGTGTTCCTCTTTTGGTCCACTTCTCCCAGGAGGAGATTTCATGTCTCACAGGAGAACTCATGTCTTCCAGGAGAAGACCTCATGTCTCACATTAGGAGACACCATATCTTCCAGGAGGACATCTCATGTCTCCCATAAAGAGACCTCATGTCTCACGTGAGGAGACCTCACATCTCCCAGGAGGAAACCTCACATCCCATATGAGGAGACCTCAGGACTTCTGGGAGGAGACTCCTGGCTCACATAAGGAGACCTCATGTCTTCTAGGAGGACACCTCTTGTCATACATGAGGAGACCTCATATCTTCTAGAAGGACACCTCATGTCCCCCAGGAGGAGATCTCTTGTCCTACATGAGGAGACCTCATGTCTTGCAGGAGGACACCTCATGTCTCCCAGGAGTTGACCTGATATCTCACATGAGGAGACCTCATATCTCCCAGGAAGAGGCCTCATATCTCAGGAGACCTCATGTCTCACATGGGACCTCCCATCTCGCTGCCGTCCCCCGGGAGGACACGGCCCGTCTGGCACCTGACTGCTCCCCCATCCCACCGGTAGCTCAGCAGCAGAGCTGGGCTGGGAGGTGCCGCTCGGGCTCAGCATCGCTGCTTTGGGTCGGAGCCCGGGACTAACAGGGCGAGCCGCGGGTGCCTGTCGGAGCTTTGGCCACGAGAGGGGGCTGCGGGCTCGCCCTGCTCGCCCGGGGCCACCGCGAGCCGGCGGGGCGGGCCCAGCGCGGTGGGCGCTGGTGGGACGGGGGACCCGGGAGATGGCACCAGGCGGGGATGCCAGCGGGGCAGGAACGTCGCCCGTTGGGCCCCGCTGCTTGACCTTGGCCCGTAGAGGACACTCTTCAGGGCTCACAGCAGAAGAAATGGAACAGAAAGAACAGAGTAAAACTATTCAAATTTCATCAGTTCCCCACAGAATTTTTTCACATTTCTTTTTGTTTTTTTCCAAGTACAAAGAGGAGTGACAACACATCTCGAAGGGACACTGCCCTGGGTCCACCAGAAGCCCCGTGACAGCTGCTGAGGACGGCAGCCAGTGCCAGCCAGGGCAAGAAGGACCAGAGGTGACTTGGGCTTGTGCTTCCCATGGGCACCCACCTTCCCGCGAGGCTTTGAGCAGGCTGGCAGCATCAGTGGCCTCACCTCAACCATCCTGGGGAGCTGGAAGAGCCCGGGTTGCTCAGACACAGCAGGAGATACAGGGCTGCCTCCCCCACCCTCCTCCTCCTCCTCCTCCTCCTGCTCAGATCCCAGACCAGCCAGTGCAAGTTAGTCTGGCAGTGAAACAAATGATGCCTGTGAGCCCAGGAGACAGCCCCAGCCCTTTGGTCCAGGGCAAGGTGGCTCATAGCCAGCATCACTAGCTGGTGGCCATCGGCTCCAGGAGCTCCATGCCACAAAGGAAAAGCACCTGATTCACTCCCCCTGTTGCACAAACACCCTGCAGGAGCTGGTGGGCTGAATTACTGGGGACTTGGACCATCAGGAGGAGCCCAGAACCAACATTGCAGTGAGATGCTGTGGGCTTGGACACCAGGACGTGCTGCGGGAAGGTAACCCCTGGCTTGGGGCTCGTCGCGTGCGTGGGAGGGGTGTTGGCACGGGAATGTCAGCGTGTTCCTGCACATGCGTGTGACACACATCTCAGAGAGGGGCTGACCTACCAGGCTGTAGCAGCTATCGCACCGTGGCCTTGAAAGCAAAACACAGCATCCCTGAAGTGACCTGCAGGATGGAGAGGACCGATGGCAGCGCAGCCCTGAGACGGCTGCTCCTGGGAGCCAGCAGCATCCACCCAGCGTGGCTCCAGCTCCCTGCAGCACACGGAAAGCACCATCAGCCAGAGTACACAGTAAATTGTCACCTCCAAGGAGATCAGTGGTGGCTTGGCCGTAGCAGACCGAGAGCAAGGAGATGTGAGCTCTGGCAGCGGCTGCGGCACCAGCCTGGGGAGCAGGGTGGACACATCACCCTTGGCAGCTTCTACCTCCAGGTTGCCCTCCTGCCTTTGGTGGGGGCTTATCCCTTCCTGGGTGTCCCACCCAGCACACGAGGCTGTCACAACCTCGTGGCACCACAGCAACAATGGAAATTGTTCGTGTCAGGCAGAATTCCAGTACCCCAAACAGTGGGAGCACTGGGTGCAGTTTAAATGGATGGGGTGAAGCTCAAGGGCTTTGTCCTTCTCCAAAGCACGAGGGAGGGGAGAACATTGCTCACAAAGAGCCGTTGGAGTTCCTTTGCTCTTTTCCATCTCACTTAACCTGCTTTGCTACGGAGAGGCAACGCGGCCACGTTGGAAAGCAGAGGCTGCTGTGGGAAGAGGGCTGTGGGCAGCAATGCTGAGGGATGAGCTGCGGGTACCCCTTTAGGTGGGCTGAGGATCAGGCCCCTCCTCACCCTCCCCACTCCAACCAGCAAGTGAGATTTGACAGCTACAAAGTCTAAGTGGAATGTGGAAGCTGTAAAAAGCAAAGCAGCTTCTCTAGAGCTCTCTGAAGGGAGGAAAACAAAGCAGAGACGTGGTTTAGCAGATTAATAGCTGCTGTTTTCCCTGTTAATTAGTTGGTGAAGAGCAACTTTCTTAATTGCAAACTTGGCTCAGGGAAGGTAGGGGTGAGTTTTACCAAACTCTTCCTCCCTGCTCAGTCCCCAGGCTAAAGCAGTTGTAACCACAAGCTTTGCCCACGGCCAGTCTGTGCCCACGGCTTCAGTCTCATGTCACTGAAGAGCTGAACAGTGTCTCTGGGCTTTCCATCTCAGGGAAGTTTACAAAGGATGCGTTACCTCCACTTCTAAAGATGGGGAAACTGAGGCACGCCCAGGGAAAGCAGCAAACCCCCTTTTTTCTGAGTGGTCACATATTACCCCTGTGTATATTCCCCAAGGAGCTGCCACGTGTGATATTCCCCATCGGTCTGCTCCGAGCTCAGCTCAGGCAGGTAGTCCCAGTTTGAGCCCCAGCCCTTTAATATTCAACGTCTTACCACAAATAAAAGCAACGGGAAAATTCATTCTGAAATTGTCATTTTATTTTGACATCAGAATAGCAAGTTTCTCTGAAACACAATCCCACGCTGCTCCAGAGCCCTCAGACAGCACCTCGCAGCCCAGCAGCCACTTCCCACACACACGGTGCCTTCTGAAGCCCCGCTCAGGTCCCAGCTGGACAGTTGCTGAGAAGCAACATCTCTCTGTGTCTGCAGGAGAAGCTGCAGCCCCGCTCGCTGCAGGACTGGCCAAGGCGAGCGCCACTGTACCCGTACAAACCTGGGGAACAATTCTGTTACTGCTTTTGCTCCTCACCCCCAGGAGATGGAAGGGCTTAAGGGCAACCTGGCCAGGACAGCCAGGAGACCTTTACGTGCTCAGCACTGGGATCTCTAGTTACATCACTCACATACTTAGAAGGTTTGGGGTTTTGG
>WTSP01026310.1:0-20913 GCA_025331215.1 Actenoides lindsayi
CTTCCTTCCTTCCTTCCTTCCTTCCTTCCTTCCTTCCTTCCTTCCTTCCTTCCTTCCTTCCTTCCTTCCTTCCACTCTGTAGGCTCTTGCCACGACTGCTGAAAAAAGGACTTCATTCAGGAGTTCTATATAAGAAAAGAAGAAATGCAGAGTATGGATCAAAGTGTACAGATCTTCCTGGAAATTAAAGAAATGGAAATCAATGACCATTATAGGTGTAATTTATATAGAAAAATAATCTCTTTTTTTTTTTTTCTTCCCCATAGATTGGACCTTTATTAAATGAACTTATTGACTTCTGCTTGATCAACTATAGACTAAGGAAATAGTGCTGTGAGGATTTTATTGTATCTTATTGCAGTCTTACTCTAAATACAGACAGTCAAAATAACCAAAACTTCCTGTGAACTGAAAAAAATAGGCAAGTAAAATGGGAAAAGAGACAGAATATAGTATGTAAAGACTGGATATTAAGTATAGAATATATAAATTTGGGTAGATTGTGTGTGCTGTGCTTAACGGTAAGATGAGTGACTAACATAATTATTGTTACTTATATGTAACACACTAAATTTCATGTTGAAATGCTGAGCCTGCCATGTCTCTTATGGCTAAATTATACCTCATTGTTAGTTCTGTGCATATGGCACTGTAGAAACAGCCTTCAAAAAAAATATTTCAGATGCACGGTATGTAGAACAAAACGTAAATCAAATCTTCTCTCTTGATTCTCTTGTATTTCCTCCTTGTGGTCCTCTGCAGAGCAGCAGCATCTCTTGTCAAGATATGTCACTTCTGCTACTCAGTCTTCATCTTTGTGAAAGCAGTTAAAGAATATCTAAGAGTGAACTCCAGAAGACTGTTCTGCAGACAAGAATACAATATCAGTGCTGCCTGTTCATGTGCTTATTCATCAGCTGATGGAACGTTTACTAGAAACAGAGTATGCTGTGTAATAAATATGAAGTCATGCATGAAAATAATGCATGTGAATTAGTCAATAAGGAGAATTATCACAAGTTTGAATGGCAATTTCAGAAATATGTCGTCCAGCTTATGATCACCATGAAACCTGAGACTTTAACAAAATTTATTCAGAAATAGTAGGATATATCTTTTCAATAACTGTTTAAAAGCCTGTGACAGGATGTTGCTGCAAACTGTCCTATGAAGAATGGACACTGCTCACATGATTTAAAGTTTTCTCTGAGAGTCCTGGAATCTGAGTATCAGGAATCAGAGGCAATACCTTGAACCTTCATGACTTCGCATGCAAGACAAAAACTACCCAGCACTCCAATGGTCCAAAGTAAATTACAAGATCAAATGTCAGGCTAGAATATACTACTCAACCATTTCCCTCTAACTCAACAAAAAAAATGGGGAGGGAGGGTGAAGGCTCACTCAATCCTGGGAAGTTTCTGTGGGTGACATCCCAACCCAAGGGCAGAATCCCTGACTGCAGACCCACTGCTCTGAGGAGTATTGCCTCACATCAGCTCTCTGATGCAGTTTCATTTATACCCCAGACTGAACTGTGGCCATGCTAATTAGTTGGGAGCAAGGGCATAGCAAAGTCAAGCTAGTGGAGTGAAACAAATAATCAAGTTTTAATGTCTGTGAAGCCCCCATCATTATTGGGTCTTTGGCAAGGCCTAGTAATCAGGTCTTCATTAGGCCCTGGTCATTGTCAGGTCTTTGTCAGAGTGGGTGCATCTGCCACAAAACCATTGGATTCTCCTATTTACTTACTTACAAAACCTAGAAAAAATAGACACTTTTTTCCCCTTTTCCTTTTTTTTTTCTCTGTGAATTTCTCTAAGTTATCTAAAAACCATAACTTCACCAGTAGAGTGGCAAAAAGTCATTTTCATTTGGTGATCACTATGTTTGATATCCTCTTTGTATTCACAGAGTCATGGAATCTTTTAGGTTGGAAAAGACCTTGTAAGATCCAACCATTAACCTAACACTTCCAAGTTCACCACTAAACCATGTCCCTAAGCACCATATCTACAGTCTTTTAAATACCTCCAGGGATTGTGACTCAACCACCACCTTGGAGAGCCTGTTCCAATGCTTGATAACTGTTTTGGTGAAGAAATTTTTCCTAATGTCCAACCTAAACCTACCCTGGCACAACTTGAGACTATTTCCTCTTGTCCTATCGCTTGTTATGTGGGAAGAGACAGACCCCCACCTCGCTACAACCTCCTTTCATGTAGTTGTAGAAGAAATCGTCAAAGAAACTAGTCTGAGGCTTAACATTTATTTCCTCACTAAGCCACATTTATAATTTAAATTATTAATGATAGCTTTAATTGTAGTAGAGCACAAAGAAGCTCCCACAAATATGAAGACAAATAGAGGTAGTAAAGAGGATCTTTTCTCACAGCCACTGAATTTCCACTTGATTTCTGGCTTTAAATAACCTGAGTTCAAGTAGTATCACCTTTCAAAACCTTTCAAAACACACTGAGCTTAAAAGTTCCATGTAAAACAACAGCCCACTGTCATTAGAATAACTTGAAATATTCCAAAAAGCATTAAGTTTTTAAGGAGGGCAGTTAATTTGGGATGTTTCTTTCAGTGAAGTAAGCCATCATATGTTACTAAAGGCTTTTGGAAACAGATCAGTAGTACCAAGTGAAGAAATGGGTTTTTTCTTCTTTTTTTCTTTTTTGAGGATAGAGTCGAGTCCAGGGTGGTTGAATAGGAGACAACAAAATATTGGTGATACAAATTGGTCTCACAGCAATGCTATACAGGTATGCTGAGTAGGATGGCCCTTGATGTCTTTCAGCATCAGTGGAGGGCTGCAGGATATAGCACCTTTTCATTACTATGGCATGGGATCAAGCACACATGAAGCTGTCAAGTCAAGCACATGGAGCAGGAGAGTAGTGCTGTAGACATGCTGGAGTTTCTGCACCTGTGACCCAGTGCCTACTCACCAGCAGCCCCAGATGAATGGACAATCATGGGTGGATTCAGGCCACTAGAATAATTCTTACATCTTCCTCCTGACTGCCACTTTCCCCTTTTGCATGCCTGAACCGCTTCCAATGGGACAATAGCCACATCCAGAACAGTTAATTCAACTTGCTGCTTAGTATCTGTGCAATTCCTAGCTGGCTTCTTTCCTCAGGGTAAAAGGGGTCCTACAAGCAGTGACAATCACTGAAGAGACTGACACTAATGATCCCAGGAACTCTTGTCAGGGACAAATAATTTATAAGTGTTTACTGTAACACCTTCTCTTCTCTCTGACTTAATCAAACTTTACAGAATTGTCAAAAACTCTTTCCTCAGACTAATGCCAAAGCAAGAGGAATAGGTTGGTAGTCTTATGCATACTTTTTTTTTTTTTTTCTCAGTGTCAATAGTTACATTTTAAAAAACCAGAATTCTATGGTTTTACTCTGAAATTAACAGTGACCCTATATATTATTGATGGATCATCCTGTACTTCACTGACCATGATTTAAAGTATATTGGGGAAAAAAAAAATCCCTAAAGCCATCAAAGCTTAAAAAGAAAAGGCTTCTGAAAAAGATAATGAAACAAAAAAGCATATGAAGCAAGCAGGTAGAGGGGAAAAAAAGACAGACTGGCAGACAAACAGATATTACAGGCAAAGGAAAGGCTAATTATTGTCTTTTAGCAAATCTTATTTTATTTCCATCCCAAAGATAACACCACTTTGGAGAATATCTAAAAGAAAGCAGTCAGTGAAAGGTTTGAGTTTTCATAGTATTTGCTCTTGTGAGGGGACAAATCCAAAACCAAAACCAAAAGATGAAATTTATTCTCTTTGGAAAATAGAAGACTTTGAGGTGACCTACTTAGCTTCAGTGGTCTTTGTTACTTGGCAACATAGGAAATAAAATACCAAACAGAATAAATGTGTTTAAGAGCCAGTGAAGACATTTTTATAGACAAAGGGGTTAAATGATATAGTTACAAAACAGAGAGGTGAGGTTAAAATAAATCTAAAGGACACAATCTCACTGAGGCATGTGGCCTTTTCCTGACCAGCAATCTTTTATGTCCTTATGACAGCTTTATTAATTGAAATAAAAGAGAAAGTTTTACACATGCTGGCTGCAGTTAAGTGTGAGGTAAGTGAAATGGTAGGTTTAAGAAAGAAAAATACAAACTTTATGAAGTATTTTTTTCATTAATTCCTACACTTTGTTTTCAGAAGTAGCCATGTGGTTTCCACTGATTAGAGGTGGGGAGAGAGCCATCTTTAAACATATTAGGGTTGACAAGTCCTTGGCTATTTCAGACCCTGCCTGCTTCCCATCCTACTTCTTTTCTGTCCATGAATGTTACTCTTCTAATCAAAGGCTTGTGAGTACTACTCCTCAGTAACCATTAATGGCAACTAGACACAGAATCATGCTTTGAACCTTAAAAATCTCTCAAAATTGTGTCAAAAGGCTTTAAATTCTGTGAGAAAATTTAAGGAAGATTGAAGTGATTAAACAGCAGCAGACTTTTGAGGTTGAAGAGGTGACTACTTGATACCTGTCTTCTAAAATTTAATGTGTTTCACAGTATGAAATTCTACTAATTTTCATCTGAGATAATTCTGCAGATCACCACTTCAGAAAGCCAAGTGAAGATCAACCTCAGTGCATTATATGAAAACAATGATTTCAAACCTTTTCCTGTGGGAGTCTCAAGGTGAGAAGGAGGTAATTCTGGAGGCAGGACCTGGTAATGACTGTGGACAATGCAATAAAGACCTTTTCCTGCATACAGGAATCAAGAGAATGCTGCCCTCAGTGAGGTCAGAGGGGTTTTTGGTTGCTTTCTCTGTGAATTTACAGCAGAAGGTGACATCAGAGAACAGATGTGCAACCCAGAAAGTCATGGTTGTTTCCTGTGATTTAGGCACCTCTGACAAGCATTTGGCCACTGGCCAGTCTGCCTCATTTCATCATACCTGCTCTGAAAATAGTTACATGTGCCCCACTGGCACAGCTACTGGAGAAGGCAGGAAGGGTGAGGGCAAGATCCATATAGATGACATTCATTCCTTGTGATTTTGGAAAGTGCAGACTCAGGCATGATAACTACAAGGTTTGCGTCTAGATAAAATTGTTCTCTGTATGTACATAAAGGTATATATACAGCATCATAGGATTGTTTAGGTTGAAAAAGACCTTCAAGATCATCAAGTCCACCCATCAGCCTAATGAAGCTGGTGAAGGGACTAGAAGATAAGTCTTATGAAGAGAAGCTGAGGGAACTGGGGCTATTTAGTCTGAAGAAAAGTAGGCTGAGGGTAGACCTTATCGCTCTCTACAACTACTTGAAAGGAGGTTGTAGAGAGGTGGGTGCCAGTCTCTTCTCCCAGGTAACAAATAATAGGATGAGAGGAAATCACCTCAAGTTCACCACTAAACCATGTCCCTAAGCACCATATCCACATGACTTTTAAACACCTCCAGGGATGGTGGTACAACCACTTCCCCAGACAGCCTGTTGCTGTACTTAATAACACTTTCTGTGAAGAAATTTCTCCTAATACACAATCTAAATATTTCCTGGCACAACTTGAGGTGATTTCCTCTCATCCTATTACCTCCAACCGTTGGGCCTGTTTCAGGGAAGGTAGGATGTGGCTCCAGCAGTACTGCCCACCAGTTCCCACATCTCCATCACTGCAGGCAAGAGAGCAGGGCAACCTGACACCTGGGTGGCAGCGTGTTCCCACAGAAGCTCTGTGTGGGAATCTGCATCAGTCATGGTAAATGCAGAACATGGGGACACCATTGTTTTCTGCCAGTGGATACCATTGCTGCCTGGCTGAGCTGGCAGTGCTTCAGTACCCTTCCTGAGTACGCTTTCGCACAAACTATCTGACATGGAAAATGCTGCACCACAGTCTTGTTTGCCCTGCTCTGTGCAGATCAACCTGGTCTCTGCACTCCTGGAGGGCTTCTTTGATGGGCTTGGGTGTGGTCACCCTTGCCCTGGCAATGCCTAGGCCTCATCAGCCTCTCCTGTGAGAGCTGCTGGATCCTGGCAGGTCCCTCCCCTCCCCTAGCATTTCCCTACTAAAGGAATCTTGTGGCTAGCTTTCAACAAAACTCATTCTTTTATTCTAACTTTCTTGTAGAAGGAGACACAATTGAAACTACAATACAAAGAAAACACTCTTTTTAGGTGAAATTTGATCAAATTAAGCAAATTAAAAGCCACCGCAACATTTAAATTTAGCAGAAAATTACATTAAAAATTTGCAATTATACAAATGTTTTGTTAAGTTCTAACTCTTTTAGCAATAATTGCTGAGGAGAACAGTTACCATGGAAAAATTACTACCAGAGTATACTATGAAACATCATGTAGAGTTGCTACATCATTTATATGAAAGATGCCAGCAAGAAAATTTAATCATCAAATTCTATCCTTCACTCTCTTTTACCTCCAAATCATACCAGATTGGTCTGTGATTTGTGGACTGTTTAAAGCAGATTGCCATTGAAGGAAAAGTCGTGAGGAGAATTCAGTTCTCTGTTGTCCTGTCACAAGGAAACAGAGAACTGGCAAATCATGACTGCTGCCTTACTGATAAACAATCCAAAAGATGAAGTAATGCAGTGCAATGCTTTTTAAAAGCAAACAAACAAGAAAACAGACTGAACACAACTAGGTGATACAGGCTAATCTCAATTATTCTAGCTTTGATTATCCAAAAGTCATACTGCTCAAAACTTGTTCCTCTCCCATTTCAAAAGTCAAATAGAAATGTATTTTGCAGACAATGAACTGTAATTGCCTGAATTTTTCAAAGGACCCTTGAGTCACCTAGATATAGGGGTTTAGCTCTATTCAGCAAATACAAGCAGAGGATACACATCCATAGAGAAGCATAATCCAGCTTTCACTTGCTCAGACAACAGCAATGCTTCTTTGCTAGATGTCCAGGCTTTTATTCCATGAGGGTCTTGCTTTAAATCTCTCCATGGTAATAGGAGAGATTAGATAGCTGAAGAAAATCATCATAGCTTCATCTATTTTAATGAAAGTAATTGTTAAGAATCCGTACCCTTTATGTTAGCAATAACCTGTGGTCCAAGGAAATCTCCTTTCTCCATCAAGGTCCATTTTAATAGTTGATTATCAATCTGCAATCTGGTACCTATGTGTTGTAAATATAAATTGTAGCTCAAATGGCCTTTTTTTCACTGTAATTCAGGTTTGGTTTTATCACATCTTTTGTGATAAATATCTTAACTTTTATCCATTTTATGAGGGATTGCATTTGATCACTGACCATGATGATATTTATGATAAAAATGTAAAAAAGACAAAATGCTGGGATGGATCTTAAGTGCCCTGAAGGGTGAATTTGTAGATCAACAGCAGAAAGCTATAGCAAGAATAGATAGAGCTACACTGAAAAATCTGACAGACACGATTCATGCTGTCTACCTACTAACATGTCCAAACTTAAATGTCAAGAGCATTTTATAATATGTTTGGATGATATGTTTTCATCTTAAAACACTAGAAATGTATCTTATAGCTCACAGGACTAACAATTAGAGGTGAACATACATTGTGCCTCTCCTGTCATGCATTTACTGGCTACTAGGAATGACATTTTCTTGTGCATTGTAAGTTTGTCTGTATCCACTTGTGTATAGGTACATATATATTGCCAAAACAGCAACCACCAGAACAAAAAATCCACAATCAACTTTCTAGGAAAACTGTACTTAATCTTGTCTGGAAAAAAAGGACAATGATAACATTAGTGCAAAGATTCCCAACCTAAGCAAAAAAAGTTTCACACTTTTCCCCTCACTTTCTCCTTTGCCTCCCAACGCCTGCCACTGCTTCATCAGTTTGTTTCATTGCTAAATAGTTCTTCCGCACTGTTATACTGCTTAGTCCTTCAGATCAATATAGATCATTTACACCAGAGCTCAAGCTTAAGTTAAGAAATATGGCAAAATTTATTGGCTTGTTTCCCGTTCCACCTACTCTACATTCTCCCCAAATTTAGTCTTTTTTTAAGCAATTCCAATGGTGAATGTACAATAGCAAAATAAATTTTATAAATAAATTACTCTAATATGTCAGTAAAAACCTTTTTTTCTAGTAGGAACTTTCCATTCCCAATCAACATCACTTCTCTATAGGGTGTGGGTAGGAAAGGAGAGGAACAGTTAGCTTTTCATCTGTGGTGTTGTTAATCAAGTCTTTGAGGCTGCATAGGCCTCTCTCTCTGGATACAAGGATATGTATTAGTTATACCTACAGGGAATTGCAGTTCAGTTTCCTTACAGAGATGTACAGTTAAAGATATACAAATATATACAGAATAATTCTGACTGTGGAAACAAAGTATTTGGGGGAAAAGATCTTTGGAAAAAAAAAAAGCATAGAAATATAATAACCTCACAGATTTATATGTACTAGAGACATATGCTATTCATGTAATGTAAGTTTTTCACTATTTTTTTCATTCTAATAAGAAAAACCTCTTATTTAATAGAATGTATCTTGATGAAAAATATATAGTCTGTAGGACAGAAAAACTTAAGATTCAAGAACTGAAATACCTGTGAATATTAAAACCTTATACAATCACATGCATGAAAGCAGAACCTGGTGATTTTTAATGAGAAATGAAAAGTGAATTGTCATCGAAAGGATTAAGTTAAATCTTTAATCACCCCATTTTTCCATATGGAAAATACTACCAAAACAATTTATCTCAAAAATTATGAAAAACCATTACAACATTTTTCACAGAGGTTGCTCTTTCTTTATTAGCAGATTTTTTTATAGTTCCATCATCTTTATCCTACATGCATTGCTTCTTTAACTTTGCTGGGGCATGGTGGGGGAATGAATAAGGTCTACTTTTTTAATAATAGGGTTTCAAAAGTCTTGGTGTTTTAATACATTCTCAGCACTTGCTATGCTGTCACAGTACCAGGATTAAATAAATCACAAATTACTAAATCCCTGCACCCGCATCTTCCGGAAGGAACTTGGACCTATATCCATTAATAATATGATTCCAGTTCTGTTGAGGGTAACGTCTGGCAGGTGCATGCCAGCACACTAAAAGCATTTGGTCAAGAAGCTACACTTAAAAATTAGATGACTTTTAGACCCATGTTTCTCTAGATTGCTTAGGCTTCTGATGTTAAAAAGAAATAAAACTCTGATACAGGTTAACAGGAAAAAGAAGGATGTTCCTCCTGACAGAAATTACTTCCATGAGCACTCTTTGCTCCCCATCTATTCTCTAGTTCAAGAAAAAATAGAAGCCAGGGCCAGAAAACAGGGAGTCAGAGAAAAATGTTCTTTGTAGAATAATTTCTGCCAGACTGAGTAACTCCTAGCAGTTGCTCCACATTTGCTGTGTCTGCTAGAAAAGTTTTGTGGAGGAAAAGATTTAACCATTGGCCAAGATCTGTTTAGAATACATGGCTGGATGGAAATCTGTGAAGTGGGTGTTTCACCTGTTTGACCCTATATATCATAAACAATTCCCAATAATTCTTTTCCATTCTTAAAAATGTCCACTGATGGAGATTTCCAAGTCTTGATGTACTTCAGTGCTCCAAGACTTTTCTGTTAGGAACTGTGATCTACAACACACAGGCTGGTATTAAAGCTCATCCTGTTTTGTCCTTCTGGCTGACAGGGCAGAAGAGATATATTTTGCATCTTTGTACAATCCCTTGTATATTGAGGATTACTGTGCCAATCTCTCCTTGCGCCATTTCCCAAATGTTCAGTTTTGTTTTATTCCAGGTATATGACATCTCTAGTTTGTTCACACATTTCTTCCATATCTGCATTGTCCTCATTCAGATCAATAGCCATCACCAAAATTATTTATAGACAGTTAATGCACATATTAATTTAATGTGGAGAGATAGCAAACAAGTTCAAGAACTCTGTTTTGCTATGGTTTGCACAAATGCTCAGTAACAAGTTATCAATACTTCCATCTGCTTAAGATTCAGTAGGATAGGTGAGATCTATATAGTTAGATCATTTGACTAAGTATCAGAGCACCTCTTTCTATCTCTGCCAGCAAATTTCCAATAGATACTTTCCTTCAGAACTGTACTTTCACAAAGATGTATCTAGATATTTTCTACTCTCTTTTTTAAGTTGTTTTTAGAGCTATAGCTGAAAATGTATTATTTTCTTATCCAAATGATGAGGCTATTTTATATACAAGGTTGTTATTTGTTATTAGCAGGAAGCTATGTCATGGCTTGCTGTACTGAGACTGTAAGTGTATCATCCTCGGTACTTTTACTGGACTTCAGACTTGAGTTCCCAAAAGCCAAGTGCTCCAGGAATTTGTATCTACAATGATTGTAGGGCATAGTTCGAGCATGAGGCTGTCCTCTTCTGAGCCTCTTGTGAGGCTCCTCTTCAGAGCTAGATGGCTTGCTTCAGGTAGAGTATGTATTCACTGGAACATATTGTATGAATAATTAGGGGCTATGAACTGATAACTCGTTGTAAAATGTATTTATGACATTTGGACAGCTGAATCTAGTCAGAGTAGTGTTGACTTAGATTAGCATGGTCATTAAATCAGAAAAACTCTTGGCAGTCATTTCTTTCACCTCCTCCTCCCACTAGTAATTTACCCATAACACCTTGACAGTCAAAAGCCATCTCAACTGTGGGTGAATGGAAGAAAAAGGGGAGGTACCTTTTTCCACAAAGCTCCTTCATGTAGTCCAGGCATTAGGTAAATCTCATGTAATGGTTATAGGAAAGATGAAACATTGCTCCTTTTCACATGTGGAGAGTCAGGACAAATCAGAAATCTTCATACACTTGCCTTACTGAGGAATTCCTGATATTTTCATTGCAACTGAATCTTTCATATCCTTATTTCCCTTTCCCTCAAGGACATTTGAACACATCAGTGACTCAAGTATCCCATAAACTTGTGAAAATTCTTGCCTAATTTTCAGATAACACTGGTTCTTATAGTGCAGATAGAGCTTCAGGTAGACATCTGACTTTTAAAAATATAACTGAAGCCTTCAAACACCCTGAAGTACTTAAGTGCTACATGTGTTAATATTAGGAGTAGCCATTGTTAACACTTATAGAAAATCTACTGCTGATGAGAATTTGTGATGTTCTGCATACCATGTAACACTGATAAATGTAACATTCACATCCCAAATCATGCAAGACAAATCATATTGAATAGAATTAACTATTTCTACTTAAAACATCAAGTGTCTGTTTGCAGAGTGAGGAAGGTGAAGAGGAAGAAGAATAAAATATCATCCCAGAACTCATGCAATCTACATCTGTTGTGTAAAGGAAAAAATATTAAAATAAATGTTAAGACTACATAGACAACTGTAGTTCAAGTAATATGTCGATGTTACATGAGACCCCATAATCTCGACCTTAAAAATACAAATATTAAAAGGTGAAATTAAGGGCTCTCTATGTCCTGAAGTGACCAGTCTCAAGTAAGCCAATAGTTTATTGTTTCAAGCACAACACTGTAAATCTAGAGTAATCTGCTAGGAGAAAACAAAACAGAAAAGGTAATCTAATTTTACATTGGGTATGTTTCTTCTGCAGTAAGCCATCATTACAGTTAATTGCAAGCACTAAAGGGAAGACGGGACTGCATCTGTTTTGCAATTTTGACTACTACATTAGCATTTATATTTGATTCAATGTAAATTATTTTTCACTTGCAGTATATGCTCTTCACTTTGAAGCTTTATCCACATCCATATTACCAATGAATCAAGCTGTGAACTAAGTAGCAATGATAAGCTGCAATAGCTCAAGAGGTTATATGCTATTGTCATTTCAATGTAGCTGCTGATCAGAAGGTTGGGTAGCTTTTTCACACAATGAGGTTTTGTTTATTCTTTTTCAGAAAATCCAAGTCTGTCTGGTTAACTTCTACTGGAACAATTCAGGTTTAAGTCTTGACCTTAAAGAAAGCAAGCTGAGAACTGAAATCTCACTTTACCAGGAGCACAAAACCTTTGGTGATTGCCTGAGCTGCTAAGGGAGTCTGTTACTTCATCTTTCCTGCGAGAGTGCTTTCACTTTTTATAAGCAATTAATCATTGGAGGACAGAAGCAGAAGTAACTAATGGCTCTTAGGAGCAGACTGTTTCCTTCCCCATCTCCAGCTACATCCTTTCTTTGCTTCAGACCTCTGACCTCTCTGGTGTTATATATGACCAGTCTCCATGGACAAATATATGGAGGCAATTAAATCTCAGGACTCTTGAACAGTGGGGGTGCATGACAGTAGCTATAGTAAGGAGAGGCTGGATGTCTTCTCATGTATATTTATAATGCAGACCGTGATAGTGTGTTCTACTTTTCTCATCTCAAGACAGCAAAAAGAAGTCAGGGAAGAAAAACATATTTTCATAGCCATTTGCAGATGAACCTTAGCCAAAATTCAGAATCTGAATTCACATGATGTTTGGAATATGTAGAATCTGACTTCAGATCTTTATTTTGTTCAGTGGTTTACAAGCATCACTGATTTTTAGTTTCAGCTTTGGATTTTGAATTGTAAATCCATAATTTCTCCCTTCATTATATATCAGTTCTTAGAAAAGCCTGCAGCTCTAAGCTAAATGCAAGCCTGCCTTACATGTAGAAGTTATCTCTGATTTTAAAGAATACTAGATAAGGAGGGCAAACAATCTCCCATTCCTCTCAGGTGCTACTGAATCTAGATATCCTTGGTAATAGCTATGTCTAATTATGTGTTACTGCCTAATCCTACAAGCTGCCCTCATAGGCGCTTCTGGCAATAGCTTTGTTATTAATTTATATGTTAATTTTCCAGCAATGTTAAAAATTGTAGCCAAAATTTTCTTACAATACATTTCCTTAAGCAATCTTCTAATTTTAGATTCTGTGACTTCATTTAACTTGCAATTTACCATAATCCTACATAAGGCTTGATCCAAACCCATCAAAGTCAATACATGCCTTAATTTTGATATACACAAGCATGTACACATATTCATGCAATAATTTTGCTATTGACATTTAATTACAGAAAAAGAGAGAAATATTAGAAGTTTTGCAACTGCTAGTACTTGACAATGTCTTTCAATGACATTTGTCCCAAATTTGAGATTCCTAACCATTTTTTTTTTACTGATCAAAGCCAATTGGAAAAAATATTTAATAAGAAACAAACAGAAAAAAAAACCCATTTCTAGAAGTTGAATACTGCCAGCCTTACTAATCAAGTCCATATTGAAGTGTACATATAGAAGCTTTATCTGTAACTGAACTTTGCATTCTAACTTTGACATCTTTTTGCAATTGAAATCTAAGGGCTTATATGGGAGTTTGGAAAGAAAATGAAAGACAGGTGAGAAAATATAAGCATGTTAATTATGGGGAAACTGTTATAGATAAAAGTTAGGGCTGAATAGACAATTCCAATGCTAATTTAGCCTGATGTTGGACTTCTTATGGCATACCAAGCAAGGATTCATTTTTCAGTCTCAGGTGCTTTCTACAGGAAGTTTGTTGATATTATAGGGCATTGATATGATAGCTCTTCCTCGTCCCACTAAGCATGTGCTTAGTGTCATCATTTTATCATAAACTCTGATTTTTGCAGGTTTATAAGTATAAGTAATTTTAGGACTGATTTTAAATCTTGGGTTGAAATAAAATGTATGGAATTTAATCACATAAATATTTTCTTGAGAAATTTCAAAACATTTCTCTAGCCAAAATACTTAAAAGTATATGGTCATATCAAGTAGGCATAAAAAACCTCCAAGTGTACAAGTACATATTCCCAAGCTTCTATATATATATTAGCTCAATAAGTCTTCCCCTGTGAAATTATGCAATGTAATTTTAATACTAATATATGTGTTTTCAACATAGTATCAGAAAATGTAGTGCCAGTCTCTAACTTTTAACTGGAAGCTCTGGCTTTCAAGTCCAGAGGTCCTGCCTTCAACTAATGAAGAGATCAACCACAAACATTTTGAGGAGATATGATGGTGAACCAATGTCTATATGAGCCTGCAGTACCTCTGAAACCTCCCCTGAAGGGAAAAAGTATACATTCTCCTATTTAGATTCAACCCAACAGAAGGCTGACAATCTAGGGAGCTTAAAAACCACTTATGCTTTCACTTCTAATAGAAATCTTCTCTGACCTACCTGCAAAAGGTGCCTGTGTGTTACATCCTGACCACAGCATGGCCTTCGCCAGAAGGCTTCTTCTACAGAAAGAGAAATAATACTTAAGCAGTATTTGAAAGAGTGTGACACTGCAATATAATATGTGAGCCTGTCTCCATCATTTTGTCTGCCTGTCACATTTGAGACTGGTTTTATTTTCTTCTTTTTTTAGTGCTTTTTCTTTCCCTGCACTTGATTGTCAGCAAGCATTTAGCAGTAAAGTTCATAGTCAACCATGGATCATTGTCACCAGGCAAAAGCTTACTGTATTAAATACTATAAACTGTTCAGAGGAGACAGTTAATAAGAAATATCTTGCATATCATCATTACAAAACAGACATATGAAAAAACAATCCCAAAAGCCATCAGCAAAAAATGGCCATTTTCCTGTAAATGAAGTAGTACTGAGCTTAATGCTTAGTATTGACAACAGGTTTCCATTAAGAAACTAGAATCTGCTGTGAAAGCGCTAGTTACAGAAGTCCCTTCCCACCTCCACAGAGCCTCCTGCTACACATTTCAGATGGCAAGTGAGACAAGAAGAGGAAATAGTAATGTCTTAAAAATTAAAATGGTGAGCGGTAAACAGGAACAGAAGGCTTAGTGGAAACCTGAGGCTTCCCCAAAAACCTTTTACTTTGTCTCCCTGTCCTGGATTTGGCTAGGATAGGGATAACAGGGCAAGTGCCTAGGACAATTCTATGATTCTATGAATTCTATGACAGTGGTCACTTCCAATGTTTTGGAATTTCATCCCTGAAGAACAAAATCCTGATAAACTAGTAAAGTGTTTTAAAAAAATATTTTGTCAACCTGGCAAATCCAAGAGACACAAATGATTGCAATGTGTTGGGGCCTTGCCTGCGCCTACTGAGTCTTTTTCTACATAATTCAGTGTATTCTCTCACCCTTAAACAGCTCTATAAGGCCAGCGAGAAATTCTAATGAAGAATGGAGACTAACAGAGGACAACCATGGCTTGAATGAATCAAACAATCACAGAACTGTTTAGGTTGTAAAGGCCTTCAATATCATCAAGTCCACCCATCAACCTAACTTTACCAACTTCACCACTAAACCAAGTCCCTAAGCACCATATCCACATGACTTTTAAACACCTCCAGGTATGGTGATACAACCACTTCCCCAGACAGCCTGTTGCAGTACTTGATAACACTTTCTGTGAAGAAACTTCTCCTAATATACAACCTAAATATTTCCTGGCACAACTTGAGGTGATTTCCTCTCATCCTACTGCTTGTTACTTGGGAGAAGAAACTGGCACCCCCCTCTCTACAATCTCCTTTCAGGTAGTTGTAGAGGGCAATAAGGTCTCCCCTCAATCTCCTTTTCTTCAGACTGAATAGCCCCAGTTGCCTCAGCCTCTTGTCATAAGACTATTTGTGCTCTAGTCCCTTCACCAGCTTCATTGTCCTCCTCTGGACCCACTCCTGCACCTTGCAGGTGTGAGTCGCCCAAAATTGAACATAATACTTGAAGTGTGACCTCATCAGTGCAAAGTACAGGTGCATGATCACTTCCCTTGTCCTGCTGGCCACACTATTGCTGATACAAGCCAGGATGCAGCTGGCCTTCTTGGCCACCTGGGCACAGTGCTGGCTTATGTTCAGCCAGTTGTTGATCAGTAACGCCAGCTCCCTTTCTGCTGGGCAGCTTTCCAGACACTGTTCCCCAAGCCTGAAGTGTTGCATGGGGTTGTTGGGCCCAAGTACAGGACCCAGTATTTGGCCTTGTTGAAGCTCATACAATTGGCATTGTCCTATCAATCCAACCCGTCCAGGTCTCCCTGTAGATTCTTCTTACCCTCCAGCAGATCAACACTTTAGCTCAACTTTCTGTCCTCTGCAAACTTATTGAGGGTCCACTCTATCTCCTTGTCAGTGTCATTGATAAAGATCTTTAACAAAACTGGCCCCTGTACTGACTCCTGGGGAACACCACCTGTGATCAGACACCAACTGGATTTAACTTGATTTACACCACTCTTTGGACCTGGCAGTCCAGCCAGTGCTTTATCCAGCAGAGCATCTGGATGCTGTGTGGAGTCCCACACAAACAGTCACCAAAGCTGCTGAAGGACAACATAAATCGAGTCAGTTGACAGAAATAAAAGCCATCCAACTGGCTTTAGCTATTTTTGGGCAAGAAATGTGTCCGTCTATATGCTGACACAGTATAGGGTGTTTTCCTCTATACTGACTCATGGATGGTGGCAAATGCCCTGTGCAGGTGGTTACAGCAATGGAAACAGAGCAACTGTCTGTGCACTGCTAAACCCATCTCAGTGCTGAATTATGACAAGATATTGCTGCTTGGGTGGAGAACCTGTTTGTGAAAGTACATCACATGAACGCCCATGTACCCAAGAGTCAGGCCACTGCATTACATCAAAACAGCAGGTGGATCAGGCTGCCAAGATTGCAGTGGCTCAGGACTATTTGTACTGGCAGTGTAAGGGTGAATTATTTATAGCTTGGTGGGCCCATGACACACCAGGTCATCAAGGAAGAGATCCAACATATAGAAGGGCTTGAGATCAAAGGGTGGACTTGACCATGGGCACTATCACAGAGGTTATCCCTGAATGTTGAAACATGTGCTGCAATCAAGCAGGCCAAGTGGTTAAAGTCCCAGTGGTACGGAGGATGATGGCTGAGATATAAATATGAAGAGGCCTGGCAGATTGCCTATATCATGCTCTCAGAAACACATCAAGGCAAGGGCCATGTGCTTACAATGGTGGAAGCAACCACTGGATGGTTGGAAACGTGTCTTGTGCCCCATGCCACCACATGGAACACAATCCTGTGACTTGAAAAGCAAGTCTTATGGCAATAAAGTAGTGCACATGAAGAACGTATCAGGAAAAATGGTGTGGGTTAGTCCTGCTACAAAGGCAAACCCATCCATGGGACTGCTTTTTCCTTTAGGACCTGGGTGTACTTGGTAATGTGGGAGGATGAAGAAGTTCAGTGTGTACCTCAAGGGGATTTAATCTTGGGTGAGAACTGCCAATGAATTAAATTATATGATGTTGATTATTAAATAACTCTGCAGGGCATTATGTCAATGATATAGAATAAAGGATGGATAATGTCCTGGATTCGGCTAGGATAGGGTTTATTTTCACTAGAAGCTGGAAGGGAGCCACAGCCACAGCCAGGATGACCAAACTGAACCAGCTAATGGAGTATCATACTGACATCATGCCCGCTACATAAAAGAATAAATATGAAACACACTGAATATCAGCACTATACTGTATCTGTCGCGTTTTTCTATGAAGCAGCAATTCGTAAATGAGCAACAGTGAGTAGTGAATGAACTGTGGAATAGTTTAGTTTGTCACTTGCTTCCTGTGAATGTTCACCAGTCTCTGTCTCTGTACTGCTGCAGCAGTTGCTAGGCTGGAAGGAAGCAAGAAAAATGACAAAGTGATGGGAATCCTTTCTGCTGTTTACCCTGAGGATGTCCAGAGCAAAAGAAAAATGAGGGATATGATCTTACCATTTGACTTGCTTGCTCTAAGCAGGTTGCAATTACAGGCCGCCTATCCTTTTTGGATACAAAAAACTACAGACCTCAAGTGCAAATGTAGTTAAATGAGAGCTTAGGAGAAGGTGTTGTCTTTTCCCAGCTAACACAGCATTAGAGGTAATATCAAGAGCTCTTTACTTTCATGCTAGGGCTCCACAGCATATTTGTTACTAATTTGTGTTTGTGTTGGATGTATGCATGCCAGGAAAAATAAAGTATTACAAAGATTAATTTATAATATTAAGCAGAGGCATCTGGCCACTCACGCAATGTCTACAAATAGTCTCTGATTCACACTATGGTGACCTATTTTGAACCATGTTTTCACCCTAGATCTTATTAAAGGAGGTAAAGAAGTCTTTGTCACATATGAGTGTCTTGGATGTTACTGCTTCTGAATAGATGGAAGTCAAGCTTGGGATTCTGTATTGCTGATAAAGACGGGGCTGTGAAGTATCCAGATTGCATCTCCCATGTCCTATTGCAGTAGTATATCCAAACTAAAATATGGGCACTTTTAACCAAACCAAACCAATCCAAACAATTTTTTTTTTTTTTTTCAGAAAAGGGAAATTGATTAATTTCCCAAAATAAAGGAGAACCATCTTCAACAGTAATGTTTTGATCAAAACTTCTACTCAGAGGCCCAGGCTCATGATAAAGCATTGTCTTATTCAACTGACGTTTAAATACTTGTATGAAGATATTTCATGTCTGGCTTGAGACAGATATTCTAGGGCTTCTACTGAATTGATTTTTCTAAAACCCCTAATTTGGGGTTTGGTTTTCTACTTCTTTCACTTTTTATCATAAAAAATAATGTATTAAAAATCTATTTTAAAAGCAGTAAAGTAACAAAATCCTCAAATTGCAGGAAATTACAACAGTGAAGTGATCCATGCAATTATGACATTTTCTACACTCTGCATGGCAATCTCTAATTACATGTTATAATTTCCACAGGACATAATACCTCTGTGAGGGAACTAAACACATGGAGAAAATTGCATAATTATAGAATTCTGAATTTCAAATAAATTTTGAAGAAGGTGGACTACATCTCATTATCAAAATAAGGAAACAATAGAAGACCAGGCAGTTTCATAAATCTCACTCGTGAAGAGCACATACATAACCTGTTTGATCTTTTTATGTAATCCTTTCTCAAATGAGAGCACATTCTGCAGCCGTTGAGAACAAAATTGGTGTTTACATAAATGGCATAGATATTTGTACAAGACTAGATCACCAAACAGAGTAAAAATATATACAAGCAAAATGCAGCCAGATTGTAGTCCTTAGTATAGGATAGTGGGAGGAATAAAAGAAAGGAAGAAAAATAAGAAATGCCATTAACAATGGCATTCTTCTCACTGACTTCAATACATAATAATCTTTGCCTATTTTCTATATTGCTGAAATGATAAGTCAAATATCCCTCACTCTATGAATATATTTGTGTGAATAATAGGTGTCTAACTATTATCTACTTTAGAATGTTCTACAAAATACAATTCTATAAAATTAATAGCAACTTAATCAAAGTGTATTTTTTGCACTTTTCTGCAAACCTTGCCAGGTTTAGTCCTAGGGAGGCCTTAGCTTTCCTTGTTGCATCCCTGCATCCTCTGACAACCTCCTTGTATTCTTCCCAAGTGGCCTGCCCCTCTTTCCATGTTGTATATAATTCCTTCTGCTTATCTAGTAGCTCCCTGCTCAACCATGCAGGTCTCCTAGCTCTCTTATTTGATTTCCTACTCTTTGGGTTGCACTGATCTTGAGCCTGGAGGAAATGGTGCTTGAATATTAGCCAGCTTGCTGGGGCCCCCTTACCTTCTAGGGACCTGTCCCATGGGACTTTTCCAAGCAGTTCCCTGAGGAGACCAAGGTTGGCCTTTCTGAAGTCCAGGGTAGTGATCCTGCTTGTGGCCCTGTGCTTACTGCCTGTAATTCTGAACTCCACCATCTCGTGGTCACTGTAGCCAAGGATGCCTCCCACCTTCACATCTCAACCAATCCTCTGTTTGTCAGTACAAGGTCCAGCAGCACTCCTCTCCTTGTCGGTTAGGAAGTTATCATCAATGATCTGGAGGAACCTGATGGACTGCGCATGCTTGGCTGTGTAGCTTTCCCAACAAATGTCAGGGTAATTGAAGTCCCCCATGACAACCAGAGCCTGTGCAAAGCTCCCTGCTACCAGGGAGAGTCTGAGGCATTCCCTGCCGCCTGCGACCTGAACCATCATGTTCTTCTGTGGGAGCTCTGTCTGAGTTCCCACCTCTATCCTGTCCAGTGTGAGGAGCACAGACTTCATTTGCTGCGTGAAGACCATTATTCTAGGACTATAGTATTGATTTATTGTAGGTGTCGGTTAGCAGTTTGTTTGTTTTGTTTTATGTTAAGGTTCTTTATTTATTTATTTTTAACTTACTTTTCTATTTGTTTGTTTGCCCAGCCCCCACGCACGTGCTGCTTTGCCGTAATGGCTATAGCTGCCTCGCTGCCTGCAATATGGCAGCGCTTCCACTTTCACTGCGTTTAAATGTCCTGCGGCTTCCCAGCAACGCCCCGGTCTGCGTCACTCTCACGAGTGCTCCCGCGAGAGTTGCAGACTCTGCCACTCCTCGTTGTCTCTCTGGGTCCCCCCGCATTGAGGAAACCCCCTGTTTAAAAGAAAAAAAAAAAAAAAAAAAAGCAGGCGCCACAAAGCTGGTCAGTGCCGGATAGCGTTACTTTATCTCTCCCTATCCACAAGCCCTTGACCCTCTCCCTTCATTTTTCCATCCCTATGTTTGATTTTTGTTCTGAAATCATTTTCCTATTTCTGGTGTTTCCCTTTCTTATGTCAATACAAGTACATGCAAACAAAGCAGCAAAACAGCTAAGGAAGCAAACACTATTGTCATTATTTCATGTTTACAATTAATACAGATGGAAAATTTATTGGAAACCAATACAGCATATTGGAAAGAAACCATTCAAGCAACATGGCAAGCTAGGGAAAATAGCCCTTTTGGTAATTGAAAAGCTGACTGAGCAGGATGTATTGTAATCGACACAGGTGGCTTAAAGATTATATTAATTCTATTATCTATAGGCTTCTTTTTTATTTTCTGCCCCCCAC